>JAQBSW010008588.1:0-33310 GCA_029291075.1 Eudiplozoon nipponicum
AAGGAAGAGAGAAATATGGTTAGTCAAAATGAGATACGTTAATTTTTACCAGACTTGTTTATTTGGCTATTATATGTTTTAACGTTCTTCTTCATATGTTATCATTCATGTCACATTGTTCATGGATTATTTTGTGTAACTCTGGTATCAACATCCAGTTTGTAGTTTTCATTATTAATCGATTATACAATTGTGCATATCCGAGCATTGTAAATCATCATCATCATTTTGCAGAACAATTCAAAAGCCATTAGTAGCTAATGTTGTACTTCAATATAACCATAATAAAAATTTTAATAAACGCAAAATTTCAATGTGTTTCTAATGACAAAAGTAATACCTTAGGCACACAATTGATTAAAGGAGAGAAATTTACGAGGGGATGAATCTACTTCCTATAACTATATTTACGGAGATAGCACACATAAGTGAGGCAAACAAACATCTACATAACTCTATTATGACGAAGTCAGCTTTTAAGGCAATAAAGCTTCCTTGCGATTTTTAATGTATCACGTCATAAACACAAACAAACCTCGCAGCTAACTCTACCCAACTAAAGATCGCCACTGAGCTCGACTGGATGCCATAACACACAGGGATTCATTCAAGAACTATGGCGCGCACGGGAACCCCATTATGGCCGACAAATTGGTTCCGTACTACCCACTTTGAATGTTATTGACTTAAACTATTTCTGCCATAACAAAGTTTTCAAACATTTCTTTCGCTAATTGCAGATATATATATATATATATATATATATATATATATATATATATATATATATATATATATATATATATATATAGTTTTCGAGTGATGGTTTTCATGTGCTATAGACATATGCATATATTTCTTAGACTAATCTGGTGCTGAGTAAGAGAATAACGCTTTACTGGGAAATTAAATTGTGGACATACGAAAACTTGACCTTGCCAACGCAGTTGATGAGGCTTTGTTTGTTCTTTTTTCGAGGAACAATTGTTGGCTGGTCCAAAAATACGTCTACGGTTGTCAGCAAAGTTTATTCGCTGTTGTAACCTACAGTGGTGATCGAATGCTTGTAAGCGTCTAAAATCAACTCACTAGCGTATAACAAAATTGCACTCAAAGGTGCATCGTAAAGACGACCTTCAAGGCTGAGAGAAACACTTGAGTTTCTCCCTAAATGGCGAATGTTGGAGAGAGCTACTCCAGCTTTCGTTATTCTCATACCCACCTCGTTAGAATAATTTGAGTTATTTATAACTCTGCCAAAGTATGTAATCTTGTTAACTATGTTCAGATCTTCACTCTGTAATCGCAGAGTTGGAGTGAGTGATTGGCGATTCTATAAAATTATCTTGCATTTAGAGGGTGCGAATTTCATACTTAAAAACGAGCGAACGGCAGTTAACCATGTCAAGGTGGACTGAGCAGAATTTCCTTTGTCGAATTACGGTACGATATCGACTGCATAGTCAAGATTGGCTAATCTACGTCCGACGCCTGAATCCTGAGCATATGAAAGAGTTGTGTTCATAAATGCATCTATTACATAATTAAACTAAAATCGGAAAAGTGGTCAGTCTTGATGATTCCTGTTCAAGAGATAATTGGGTTTAGCTGGATACAAGAACATGGTTGCTGGTGGTGGGTTTTCGTGTTAAATTTAATAAATTATTTTGTTATTTCTTGTGTTTTCTTGTCTAGTTCTTATAGTTTCATATAAAGGGCTTCATAAGTGTATATAGTAATGTTTTTCATTGTGCTTTATCTATAACTGAAAGATGAATGAAGTTGTCTGCGTGCTCCATATAACGGCATGATCGAATTAGGCGATTTTCCTGGCAATGCTAGGCCTTTTTCAATCTATTGCCTCGCTACACGTCCAATAGATTTACTACTGTAAATCTATGTACATTTGCAGACTGAATTATTTTGAACGTGCCGTCAGTTGACCTTTGGTGTGCAGCTTCATGATTATTGATGTGTAACAGATTTTTTTTAAACATTTCAACTACGACAAAATGAAATTTTTGTCCAATTTAACCAACACAAAATTATTCAGATTGGTAGGTCGTCTTTAAATGGCAAATCTGGAATGATCTCCGTATTGGTGTCTTCTGTATCACAAATAAAGTGTCGTTTATAAACCACTCTCTTTGGTTCTTCATTATCAAATTCTTATTCCGGTAGCTTAGGTCTTCCTTGTTCTTGTATTCAATTTAAACATTCCTGCATGTGTTTGCTAGGTTGTTTAATTATTCTCAAATATAGGATTTAAGCATCCTTTTGTTGTATAAACTGTTCTGTTTTATGGACGTAGATTTTATGCTTATTATCAATATAAAATATTTTTTTCACGAGTAATTTTTTTGTCCAAAGAGGAATGAATGCAATGTCTCCATATTATTCTTTGGTCTGTTTTAAACTTTCAACGGCTTCTTATTTTTCGGGATTCAATGAAATTAGCTTTTTCATCTATATACATTTATATATATATATATATATATATATATATATATATATATATATAATGTCCATTGCCTTCGAATATTACACAGTATATTTCTAATTAGGAAGATTACATGGACTCCTGGACAGTACCCCGTACTTCCGAATGGCGAATGAGCTCTCAACAGCCACCGACAACCATGCAACTTACTGCTGCCTTGCAGACTGCGCTTGGATGTGCAAAGGCTAGAGGTGCGTCCTCGATCAAAAAGCCGAGTGGTGAGTGGACACCACTTGTACCAAATTCCCAAGAAACTCCATGAAATGTGGAGCCGGCTTATCCTCCAAAAGGAGACAGCCGCAGTAAAGTAAGAAAAAACATTAATAACAAAGTGGATAATGACCATTTATTTCGAGAATACTAAACTTCGCTCTACAATCTTTCATTCATATACATTCTGGGTTTTCATTTCAATATGTGGGTGTCAATACAGTGAGAAAGCCCTGTACATGCAAACAGGCTCACACACAGACAAACGCATACACATTTGCCAATCAGCCAAAACAAGAATTAGAAAACCGAGTCATAATTGTTGCCACCCCCATATTGAAATGAAAACCCAGAATGTATATAAATGAAAGATCGTAAAGCGAAGTTTAGTCATCTCGAAATAAATGGCTTATCAATTTCCTTGTTACAATTTATTTTCCAACAGAAATATATATATATATATATATATATATATATATATATATATATAGCTATTAGGGAGAGAAAACATTAATAAATAAAGTGGTCATGGCCATTTATTTCGAGATTACTAAACTTCACTATGCAATATTTCATTTTTATACACCTTCGGTTTTCATTTAATTATGGGGCTGCAAATAGTCTGATCCGGTTTTACTTATATTTCTTGCTTGGGCTGACTAGTATGTGTATATGCGTATGTGTTTGTGTGTGTGCCTAGTTGCATGTAGTTGTTTCCTCGATTTATTGCAAAGTATTGTCTGAGATATGGTCATTCTTGTATTGATGGATAAAGAGTTAACCAACATTACGCATTTTTAGCTGTTACGTGCACGAATGTTATTTTCCCGAATGCTGTCTTACTTTTTGCCTTGTTCCTTAATTTTGTTCTGTCAACTTGGTCAATACAAGAATGAACAGATCTCAGACATCACTTTGCAATACAACGAGAAAGACCCCTACTCGCAAACATACACACACACAGGTAAATCGGATATACACCTAATAATCAGCCCAAAAAAGAAATAGAAGTAAAACCGTGTCAGACTAGTAGCCACCCCCATAATCAAATGAAAACTCAGATAGTATATATATGCTATATTGTGAAGCTAAGTTTAGTATTAAAATAAATAATAAGTAAATAGCCATTGTCCACTTTGTTATTAATGCATTTTTTTATTTCTAATAATAAATATACAGTGTAATATTTGAAGGCAATGGAAATAATAATGATATATATATATATATATATATATATATATATATATATATATATATATATTTATTTCTTACAGCGTCTACTGATTAATTATATTTTCTAAGACTTATTTGCTGAAGTTGGTGCGTGTATGAGCCAAAAGAAGTGCTATGCTCTATCACATGGCTGCACCATTGAGCTGTCAAAAAGAATGTCAAAGGTAAATTTCGCATATTCTTGTACATGATAATATTAAGCAGATGAAGGTAACTCCTTCCCGTTGTAAACAGTCAGGTCACTCAAGACCAGTATCGTGATCTGAATTTGGCTGTACACAAATAAATCCACAGTTGCAGGAAATTTAGTTTTTAACTACTGTATTGTGCCGAAATGCTAAAAAAATAAACTTAAGAAGCAACCTGCCAAACCTTGTCAGGAAGTTCTGCTCTGGACACAAGATCGAGGAGGATATAGACTACACGAGCATATTTTCCAAGATCGGTGTATAGATGTGTATATCAGACCACGCCCGATTCGTTTTTCTGGAAATATTAACACAAATTTCCTTCTTAATTTGCCCATAATTGGCGATTTATAAGACTTACTTATTTTTATACATTAAATAAAACTGTGTAGGCAAATTTTTCGTATATAAAATTTAGCATCACTTTCACCACAGAGGGTGTCATAATGCTGATGTTAAATTTCAACTTTCTGCACCATATAAATTCTTCATAGATTACACATTTACATGCATGCTCCGTGGCACATAAATTTGGCGTGCGAAAAAGCAATGAATTAACCGAATTTATCATTTAATACACAAATTTATTGAAAATATGATCAGAAGTTTAAAAGCATATTTTTTAAGCGGGCATACATCGACACAAAGAAAATTTTGAAAAAGGAAGAAACAAATGTCTTTATGTCAAAGTACTTCCGACCTGAACAAAAATATTTACCGCCATGATTTTGTGTCCGACTAATTACGAATTACGAAAACCAGTAATAATATTTTTAGTTAGTATCTGCGAACATTTAAGTGGACTGACAAAAATGTGATGTGTAAACAACCACATAAACGACTTCATTATTATCATTATCAAAGCTTGATAATACATAAACAGAATAACAATTAATGCTAAAAAATACACATCCTGTGATGTTAATATGATGACAATAAAACTCATGAACAATGAAACATGTCTGATTACATACAAAGAAAACGTGGCATACACGAAATAGCCAAAAGCGCGAAAGCATAGTTAAATCACAATCAATAGATAGTAGAGTAATTGGATCTCAAGCAGTACTTATTTATGAAGTTGGAATGACCCATATCAGTAATCGGAAACGCACCAAAACGCACATCTCAACGTTTAGTTAACCAGAAAAAAACTCGTATGTGTACAGGTATTTCTTGAGTATTGTCATTAAGACGCGTATCCCAATACACATTTTCTTTTGAGACTTTTCTATGCTAATGGCGAGTATCGATAGACCATCACGCCAAATAAAGATAAACTAATACAGTGAATAGGTAATTTCATTTCAACGGCTTCATTGTTACTTGTGGCTGGCTGGTTTCAAGCATGTACTGCCTTTTAACAGGACAGGAATGCGTTGCCTGTGTGTGCATATGATTATAAACGTTCAACATTTAGTTAAATATAGTGACATACATCGTACGTACATTTTTGTGAAATTATATTTACTGAATTTCAATTTCCCTGTGCGCGCGCCAAACTAATCATTATTGTTTGGTGAATGTACGCATCCTACCCACTTACTGTGTCAATAAAATCGCTCTTCAGAATTAAGTAAGTGTTTCACTTATAGAGGGTGAAACAGCGTAACTAAGGGACACGTCACTGGTTAAGGAGTGTGGAAAGTAATTAAACTTATATTAACCAGTAGTAAAACCCATGCCAGTATAAATGATTAAAATGTTAATACCCAAAGAAGAAGCTCAATTAAAATAGGAAGTTAATATAAGTGAAGTGCAGACTATAAATTACCGACCACAAAACAGATCATTATAATTTTTCTAATGAAAGCTAATAATTGGCATAAAATTAATTGAACTGTCTTTTGACTCACAGAGTTCTTATCTTTCCAGTTAATATTTCGATATTAATTTTTTGTATATTTTTCAGTTCACAGCTAATTAAAAACAACAAAATATCATCTGAATTTTTGCGGGGTGCCAGCTTCATATTCTGCAATGCCGCGTTTTGCGTACGCGGGTTGTAGCTTTGCACCAACAGTTTCACAAAGATCCGATTGATCACAATTTCCCTGTCCGTATCTGTTTTGTCTTCGATCAGGCTGGGTGTGTATTCGTCCCTTTCTTCCGAAGGCTTGGATAGAACCGCATTTCCAATGGTTAGTATGAACGATGTTGAAGCCTTCGGAAGAAAGGGACGAATACACACCCAGCCCGATCGAAGACAAAACAGATGCAGACATGGAAATTGTGATCAATCGGATCTTTGTGAAACTGTTAGTGCAAACCTGCAACCCGCGTTTGAAAATCACAACAAAAGGCAAAAAAATAATGCAAGTGAGTAACAGTGCTTATGTATGAAGAATGACTTTAATGCAATCAAATAGTTTGTAAATATACAACCTGTAAGGCGAGTATTTACCATTTTCGTTTCTTTCATGGTATTGCTGATGTTGCCTTGACTTAATGTTGGCTTGGCCGTAATGGTGTTGTGTAACGGTTTAGTTTGCTCAATTATGTGTTTTATATATATATATATATATATATATATATATATATATATATATATATTCATAGTGACTAGGTTCTCTCTCCATCTCTGTGTGCCTAAATTATTTTTGTCGTCATTTATAAAAATTTTCTTGTTCTTTTTATTTCTCATTTAATGGTTATATGTCAGTGACACAAATTATCATTGGCTTTTGTAGTGCTGTGCACAATTATGACGATGATGATGGATAACATTTCCCTTATTAAACTTTGTTTAAAAGTTTTTTTACTTTGCTAAGGTTTTCGATTTAAAATTACGTATTTAAATTTGTATGGTGTATCTCTTAAACATGGTCTGACTTTAAATATAATCGATATGTTGGCTAATTTACAGACTAAATTTAGGTTAAAGATAATGAGGGAGAAAACTAAAGTAAGTTCTAACTTATTATTTTTTCTAACGCTTATGATTATATATATATATATATATATATATATATATATATATATATATATATATATACATATACAGGTTTATTGATGGTACTAGTAACTGAGAAATTAAAAATGTCCGATTTTTACAGGATGGAAACATGGCTGATAGGCCTTTCATAGATAATTAGGTTTAAATGATAGCTAATCGCGTATACCAAATATCGTAAATAGTTCAAGTAAACTACCATATAATCAACCTAAATTATGTTTTCATGCCAACGCACTTAATGTGCAAGAATTACTGCAAATTTGGCACCGAAATGCATATAATTTTCGTCGAATAATTTATAAATCGATATATGTTGGACCAGTAAGGCTGAAAAGATGGAAGATGCGTTCGTATTTAGTAAAAACTGGCGTTTAGTTCAATTTATTGGTGCAGCAGATCCGAGAAAATTATACGTTATCAAAAAAAGGATTGCAATAATAATCTTTTAACTAATAGTTGGGCCGAAAACTTCAAAGATGATCAAATAAACATTGGTTGCGCGGACAGCGATGACAATCACTTTAATCAAGCTGGCGATCTTGTTATAAATACCTGACCCATTATGTACACACATTTGTGAGTATAAACTAGGCATTTTATAGTGTAGAAAATTACAATTCATCTAGTAGACCGGTTTCGTCCTTATTTGGAACTTATCACGTACTGGCCAGAATTGGCCACGGACAGGACACGAACCTAGGCACGTCTGCTTCGGAATCTGGTGCTCTAACACCTAGAGCCACTCTGCCGCACGTATAGAAAATTTCATTCATCAGGTGGACCGGTTTGTTCTTATTGGGAACTCATCACGTTCTGACCAGCTGTGGCTCAGTGGTTAGAGCACCAGATTCCGAAACAGACGTGCCTAGGTTCGAGTCCTGTCCGTGGCAAATTCTGGCCAGTGCGTGATGAATTCCCAATAAGGACGAAACCGGTCTACTGGACGAATTGCCTTTTCTACACCATAAAATGCTTAGTTTATACTGACAAAGTGTGTATATAATGGGCCAGGTGTTTATTTCAATGATAAAATTTCCTTGATGCATGCCTCAATCCCAATCTCCGCATGTATGCCTAGTTTATCATTGTAAACTGCTTATCATGAATAACCATCATAGTTTCAAATACAAAATGCATTCTTGTCTCTTAAACATCGCGAAGCTGCAGGCTCGATGATCTTATTTTTAGGGCGTTGACTAATCATTTTCGTACCATATGGAATGAGAAAACCATGCCGGTTGCTTGAAGCGAGTCGGATATCTTTCCTATCTAAAAATAGGGTAATCGGAATTCGGACGATAATCATCATGGTAAAAGCTTGCCTCAAGTCTTATTTTGTTTAAATTCCTCGATTATAGTACGCCGCCGTAGAGCTTTGCGTTAATCACCTGCAAGCCTAATTCCAGACCGGACGATGTTGTATAGATAATATTATTAACTTAAGGCAAATACTTAAGTAGCAACATGTATATCGCCGCCCCACTAAAGGCGTCTTTTGTAGTTCAATAGATCATTTGTTCTAGAAGATTGCAATGTTCTATTCGATAATTTTTAAAGTGGTATGCTTGATAAAATTTGTAAATATATGCTTTCTCCACTCAATCGCTTTAGGCGCATTAAGGTCTAAAATGTGAATTATTGGACAACTTTATTTCTACCTGTCGTGTCCATCAAGGATATCTACTTTACACATGTTATTATGAACTATACTCTTCCATAGGTCTGAGATACACGCATCAAAGTTCTCTCTGGTTGTAGATTAGTCGATCTTGCTTATGCAGACGCTATTTTATTATTATTCCAAAGCCGTTATACTACCCAGGCCTTCTTCAATAGAAAAGCAGTTTTCGATCCATAGGTATGAAAATCGCACCAAATAAATGAAAGTTACTTCCGCAACATCAGCCAACTTTTATTTCAACTGTGCGGCTTCAGTGTGAGGATTTTGACGTAGTTTACACGTTTACATATCTTGGGATCTATATCAATATATCAGGCCATATTTATGACCAGGTGAATATGATAAACTATAAAAACTAAAGTAACTTTCTCGAACATTCGTCATTAATCGAGAAACAGGAGTATCCCGCTCTACTTTAAGGGAGGTGTCTATAGTGAATCTGTATGTGCAATTTAATTATATATTAATGAAGCGTGATCTCGTAAAATCGATTATTTTAGACTCTTACAGGCATCGGACCACTGTTACTTGAGAAATATAGCCCATATAAGTTATAAATAACGAATAAGCAACGCTAACAACCATATACGTGTTCTTGGAGCGGCCAACACATACTTTATTATACAAACAAGTAAGACTCCATCAATTGCGCGAGCTCGGTGACGCTACACATTAGACCGCCCTGTAGAACATTATTATCTCAGCCAGTGCCATTTTGGCGTAAGAAACAGAGTGGAAAAAGTTACCTAAATAAGCTACAATCTAATTGACTAGTATGTGACTCGTTCTTTAACCAGCATTGGTCCACATGCACATCATAGTTCTTGATTTGAACCACTGAGAAATATGCCACGGAGTCCAGATTAGTGGCGATCTTGCAGATATTATGTAGAATCATTGATGTTGATGATGATGATGAAAATAAGGATGATAACGAGAAGTAAGTTGAGGATCAGGATAAGAAAAAGGATGAGGATGATAATGATGGTAAGAGCGAAGATGAGGATAATGATGATGGTGAGAATGAGGAGGATGATGATGAGAACGAGGATGACGATGTGGATTCGGTCGAGGATGATAAAAATGATGATAAGAGCAAAGATGAGGATTATTGTGATATTTATGATGATGATGATGATGATGATGATGATGATGGGAAGGAGGAGGAGAATGCAGATAAGGATGAGAATGAGATTGAAGCTGAGGATGGTGATTAGATCGAGTATATGGATGATGATGAGGACAAGGAGTATGTTGCGGATGAGGATAATGAAGAGAACGAGGATGATGATTATGATGATGATGATGGTGAGAGCGAGGATGAGGATAATGAAAATGAGGAGGAACAGGAGGAGGAGTGTGAGGCTGATGATGATTATGATGATGATTAATCGTGTAGTAAGTCTTTCATTAATAAATCTAAATTAAAATTGTCTTGAATTAACTTACTGTGGTTTTAGCATGGATTCTTAGATCAATACGTTATTAAGAAAGGTGATCATAAAAGTGACCGTTTGAACAGCGCAACATCTTTCGGTTAAATAGAGGGTAAACTTATTCAAACGTATTAAAAGTTGCTTTAACACTCGAAGAAGGTAAGCTATATTTTAAAAATTGACGCCTAAGAAAGGGGATAATTTTCAACAATAATTTTTTTTAAAGACCCCTTTAATAAGGTACACAGGAAAGGAAAATTTTTAATCAATGATGTGATTGTTAATGTTAAATTAGATCCAGCGCATGGTAACACGCTCATACAATGAGATATAGTCTCAAACAGAGTGAACGGTTTATGAAAGTGCTAAACTTGACAACTTCTTAAAAAGTAGTCTTATTGTCGAGAATATAAAAATTTTACCGCTTGTATGTAAGGGAGTAAGAACGTGCTCATACATTTTGGATCACACATGGATGATTTTTTATTATTTGGTCGGAATTTGTGGTAAATGAAATGAAATGAAATTTGGCATTCAAAGAATCTGTATTGCCGGGAGATGCTTTGCATTCAAGGCTAATTTAGAAATTGGAGGTGAATTTATCAGTTTTAACAGCAAATATCTTTATATATTGCTCGGAAGAAACGATTTAGATAAAATGCCCTTGAATCCAAATTTTTATGTTCGGTTCTTGAATGATATTCTAGTTATTTGATATTATAGTGATGAAAATAGGGTAACTTTCTTACACTTAATTAATCAAATGATTAAACTCAAATTTACGCATGAAAGTAAGTCATTAAGTGAATTACAATTTCTGAATGTCAAATTAGTTTTAAATAGTATGATATTCTAGTTATATGAAATTATGTTGATGAAAATAATGTAACTTTCTAACACTTAATCAGATGAGAAAACTCAAATTTACGCGTTAGAGCACGTCATTAAGTGAATTACTGTTTCTGAGTGTCAAATTAATTTGAAACTGTATTCTTCTAAATTTATAGTCAAATTATCCGTATCAAATTAAAATCAGAACCTTAAACGCAATAACAGTACGCTGCCTTAAATTATTAAATACAAAACGTAGAGATATAGAATTAATCAAACTTAGAGAAATATTTAGTGATAACGGCTGTCCTAGTGAATTTAATTCCATGTCGAAAAAAAAGAGTACGGCCATGGGGATACCGGACTCGAAACTAAGTAGAAAATTAAAACGAGTAAAGTTAAAATACAAAATAAGAACCGCTCTAAAGCAGTCTCTTAACCTGGGTAGTCGTTAGATAACAACACGTTTGTTTAGGAAATCTACTCAAATTGAGTCATGAGATGGTATTGTGAATGGAACTGCGGTGAAAAAATTTCTAGACTTTATTTGATGCACACTCACTAACAGCTAATAGGAAGCGATGACTTTTCGAATCAGAATCGAAATCAAACTCCGAAAATCGATTGAGAATATAGGATCAAGGTCAGTCTATATGCCATTTCATAAGCCAACATAGGTCCTTTCTACAATCGTTTCTTCGTGAGGACCCGTGTTGGAATCCCTGTTTGACGTCAAGTTTCAATTTGACTTCCTTATCTTTCATTATAAGATAGGCATCATTCCACCTATGGATGTGATATTGCATTAAATGTTTATGGTACGAATTGTAGATGAATACCTTTCTGATATAAACTAAGCATAGCGTAATGTAGCAAATGCAGTTCATATCCTAGAACTGTTCTAAACTGTTTAGCTTGCCTCTGTAGAAATCCAAATTGTTACAACTGGAAGTCGAACACAGGAGCAATTGGTTCAGTGAAATGCGTCTTATATTCTAAACTATCTGGAATGTGAACTTCATGCAATGTAAAGTTTTATGCTAGCCTTTATTTTATCATTAGTCCTCACTTTGGATGGACTCTCGTGGAAATAGCTTTCAATATAATTTTGTAACTTACCGCTTTTATCTCATTGTAAGGCAGACAATAAATATTGATTTAAATTGGTATTGATGAATTTGATTATTGAAAAGGCGATGGTATAAACTTCATATGGCGTTAGATAGCAAATGAAATTCATTTACTAGAAATGGTTCGTCTTTACTGTGCGCACATAAATAATAGCCAGACAGAATTGTTTGGGTTCAAACGCGCGAAAATATGGTTGTCTTTCAGCTTATTCCCTAAGCCACGTAAGATGCGTATAACATTCCGTGTTCAGTTTTACACTGGCTAATATTTTATGGCTTGTGTTAAAACCTCGTGGAAATCGCTTTCAGAATAAAATTGCTTGCTAGCTTAGATTTGTCATTATAAAACAGTCGCTGTACCACCTTGGGTAGCAATGTTAAATGAAGTTATTATTTTCGGATTTGTTTATTAAAATAGTGGTGGCTTAAACAACATATTACGTTACGTAGCAACTTGAATTCGCGTACTAGTCCGGTTTTGTTCTTATTCAGCACTCGTCAGTAGTAGTCAGAATGTCCGCCTAAACGAAAAATGTAACTTAGTATTTGAAGTGAAGTTTATTGCAGATGCAAAGCCAATTTTCATCGATAATGCTTATTGTCGCAAATATAGTGTTTTTTAGTAAAAGCCATAGTGTTCAATTTCGATTTTTGTAAGAATGCCACTTAGTTTTTAGAGTTATTTATACGTAAGAGCTGTACTGGTAGCTAACCAATCGTCAAACAACATAGCAAAACTACCGTGAGTCACACGTACTCATATTTGATGAAACCGCTAGTGGCTTAATTTACAGTTACTAGTTTCTAAATTATATGAGGAATTGCATCTAGAAAGTTATTTCAAATGATTACTAATGAACGAAAGTTAAGACAAGGTGGTGCGAATCTGATTAGTCCACGTATCTGAAATAACGTGATCTTTATGTTCTTCTTCCTGACTTTATTATTCTTTCATGACGGTCGTTTTGCACTGT
This sequence comes from Eudiplozoon nipponicum, assembly GCA_029291075.1. NCBI lineage: Eukaryota > Metazoa > Platyhelminthes > Monogenea > Mazocraeidea > Diplozoidae > Eudiplozoon > Eudiplozoon nipponicum. Next base: position 13,140 of record JAQBSW010008588.1, read on the forward strand.
TGATTGTTTAATTGTATTACTTTTTTTATATATGTGGCGATAGCTGAAAAATGTTAATGTTCTTGACTGCGTAGAAATTGTTCAGTCGACGTTTCCAGTCAAGTAATATATATATGCGAAACTACTAGAGGTGAGAGCCGTATATCTAATTTTGATTTCTGTAAATATGATATATGTATAAATATGCATTGCGGTTTGATCCTCGCTAGTCAGTTTGCCGTCGTACTCTGATGATGATCACGGAAGGTGGAAACGCGTCAGTGCGTGCGACTGGCGGTAGTTTTGCTATGCTGGTTAACGACTGGTATTTGTTTGAAGCTCGCAAACTTGACTTAAGTAATTGTTACCACCAATCGTGCAATCAATGGTTGTTTAATTGTTTTGGTATTTATTGCTTAATTCGTTTTCACCCTATCATTGTGTTGATTGCTTTGATTATATGTTGGTAGGAGAGATTCGTGCTTACTTTGTTGTGTTACGATTTTAAGTAATGCCAGAAAGCCTTTTTTTCTATTTTGATTCAATGAGATTTTCGCTCATCTGAATGTTGGATGTCAACATGTTTGTTCTGTGTATTTTTCTTAATTTCCCAAATGAATACTTAACTGTATAAACGTGTGTTCCTGGTAGCAACGCATGATATGCAGTACGCAGAAATATTCGTAGGAAATTTTGGAAGTTGATACTGATGAGACATATCAATGGTACTTGTACAGCTGAGTCTCTTTGAACTTATTATTTGTCGGGTTGTATTTATGATTGTATAAACTCCGATGATGATAATTAAATTATCAAATTTGATTTAGGCATTTTCATTCGCTTTTATGCTGCTTAGGCATGTTAGATAATCCTCTATAGTTGTCAACGCCTCGGCAGCTTGGTAAGTCAATGTACTTACTTGACTTTGTTTAGGATGTTGCCAGCTGAGCTTCAATAACTATTAATCCGGATCAATATCTAACATCCGAATCATTTTATCCGGCCGTTATTTGATGTGTATTTAACGTTGAAACACGTTTAGATACACCAATTACGTTGCCTGGTCACTGTCTGAGGCGGCCGTTTATGCATCTTAATCGCCTCACAAACCGAGGCAGCACCAGAGGTAGGCTGGAACTATAGAACGGGCGGACACGCAATGTCGTTCTTGCTCACGAATGTTCGTGATCTCGTTCTCTTGATCAAAATGCACTGTACTATCACTAAACTGGAGACAATTGAATATCGAAACCTGTGTGAACCTAGTCGCAAATATGATCAGCGTTGGGACCTGGTTACTAATGCCTTATTGGCTAAAGCTTAGCTTGAACTCACCGTAAGGTAGACCAAGATCACCATTTGTGCTACGTTATTTGCTTTATGAATTCTGGTGGTGTTGATTATAATATTGCTAAAGGTAGTCGGTTTCAATGCTAGAATTGATCGCCCTGCGTTATGCAACAAATATAATGTATCTTCAATTATCTTGTTATTCGTGCGCTTAGGTGGCTGCTGCTCTCAACAATCTCGCTGTACTCTACGCTAAACTAGGTCGCTATGAAGATGCAGAACCATTATGCAGACGCGCATTAGCTGTTCGTCAACAAGTAAGTTTTTGCACTAATGATTCTTTATAAAATGTTTTATCGCTCTGTTGGTCATATCACGATGTATTGACGACGAAACTATGAACAGTGTGCCTAGAGCCCTGTGACAGCGCTAGGTTGGCATGAGATGCTAGGGTTATCGGGGTTCGTCCTTGTTGAGAACTAATCAAGTACTATCCAGAATTTGCCGTGGTCTAGGCTCGAACCGGGGCGTGTTTACTTCGGAGTCTGGGCTCTATCCATTTCGCAGATTCTGTCGTAGACTGCACGCAATTTTCATAAGTTCTGTTATGCTTGCGCGCGTCGACAACGAATTTGTCTATCTGAATGTTCTTGTGACACGGGACGGAACGGATTCTGTCTTGATTTCCAGGCGATTAGTTACGTTGCAGGTGTCTTTAGCAAATTTTAAAATTCACTCGGCTACCAATCATCTATTTTAATTAGTTCGAAATCGTAGGTTTTCAAGTAAAATGTAATTTCAAACTTTCTTTTCCCTGCTGGTACATGAGAAATGACTGTCTGCGTCTGCCACCACTCAGACAGGTTTTTCAACAGTTGTGTCCACTCGACTTAGTTTAGGGAACTGTCAGTTGAGCGTCAGTTGGTATTAATTAATACTAAAATTTACGAGCTAATCGGCACTATACGGGCACTGCTACATGTGCCACCTCAGTCGCATTATGTTAGGGAGCGCCAGCTGAGTCGGCTGAGTCATTTTGTGTAGCCAGCTCACGCATCACATTGGACAGGCTACTGAGACTAGAGCGGTGGATGGCTGGAATCCTATGCAAGATAAACTAGAAGTCCCACACAGGGATACTATTTTTCTAGATATTACGCACTAACCGCAATACACTTGCGGGGAAAAAATTGTGAGAATCTGGCGACAAGCGTAATTCAATGACGAAGTCAAATTACTTTTGCCTTATAAACATTGGCTAGTTTGCAACCATGTTTGCAACAGATGTATATTTTATTTTTTGTACGTATTTATCAAAAACGAAGTGTTAGATGTACTTCATTTCACCATTCTCGTAATATTTTTTCTTTGAATACGAAATGTAAATATTTTATGAAACGTTTTTATACGCATGCATCTATTGTCGGTATAATCAAAACACAGCGTGAGATAAAAATTGCAACTCGCCTACTATACCGGCTTTATTCCTTTGTGGCACTCAATAGAAGTGAGCAAATTGTCTGTAATTGTGGATGGAACCTCAAGGTATTTGTTTCAGTTACATAAAACTCAATGCACACGCGACACATTACGTCCAATTTTCACTCTTATTTTTTCATTACAATGTATAATAATTATACTGGAACGAATATTATATATATATATATATATATATATATATATATGTGTAATGTCTTCGTGTTAAGCAATCGAAGTCCGAGCTTTGTCCACACTTTTTTAAAATTTTCAATGCCGCGTTTTGCGTACGCGGGTAGTAGCTTTTCACGGACAGTTTCACAAAGATCCGATTGATCACAATTTCCAATTTCGTTTTGTCTTCGATTGGGCTATCGTTTCGGGGCGAAATTATGATCGTCGATTCTAATAATCCATTCGCTCTAACACGACCGCAGGCTGCCATGAGCTGGCACTCGCAATCAAATTTCAAAAAAATACTTTTTTTAAACTGTTGATGATGGAAACTGCAGCTCTTGCTGATGATTTTTATACGTACAAGCTGATTTATGGACTCAATTTCTTGGCTTCTCATTGCTAACATTCACAACACTTATTTGATCAACTTCGGAAAATTGTACCAAATTATATTTTCATATTATATTTAATCATTCGCACAAAATAGCGATACTGATATCAACTTTACACGCATCGACACGTTTCGACCCTCCTTGGTTGTCATCATTACACGGCGATAAACTGAAAAAATAGACTTCTCATCGCAATGTATGCATCACGTGTTTTGCAAATCTGAATTACTGGACTTGCCATTGGTAATCTTTCATACTTCGTAATTGACGGGGATGTCTAATATACACCGTTTAGCCTTTAAAGGCTTTCATTTTTCCAAACGAAATGCTCGGCTTATCTTTAGCACAACCCTATCGCATTTAATGACTGATGTATTATACTGGTTTTCCTCTACGACACCTAAAATGAATATTTCAGGCTGGTTTTGCTTTATTACAGTTAAATACTGTTTGTTGCGAAGAACTAATATATATGCAAGTATGTATTAGGTTTTCGAACCTAGTAACAAATTAGTTCAGTTGTGACCAGAAGGATAAACCAAAGGCAGCATGAACGGAAAGTATAATCTCATGCACATTCGTTTCGTGCTTACTGGCGACTCATCAGTAGGAGCCGGTATTACGCCCTTTAACCACTATATATTTGGTAGAAGAATGTGGAATAATAGGACGGTACAATCTCTAGACGAATGTATAAACCTGTAATAGTGAAGCTAACATCATCTAAAGTCAACGACAATGCGACTTCAATGCTAACTCACACTATATAATATATATACCGAGTCTGTAAAGGATACTAACACTATGGCATTGTGTTAGTAACTGATACCTTTTGAAATCGATGAGTACCGGATACTAACACTATGGTTTCCGAGTCGGTACATGATACCAATCTGATGGATATAATTTTATGCTAAAGTTCACCCAAATTGAGAATTACAACAATTTCCGAACACCTGTTACTCCAGTTAAACCATACACTCTGGCCTTCATCGATATCAGTTATCACATTTCGCGGTAAGCATGACACCATTCAATTCAATATATTACAGTTAAATACTGTTTTGTTGCGAAGAACTAATATATATGCAAGTATGTATTAGGTTTTGCGAACCTAGTAACAAATTAGTTCAGTTATGACCAGAAGGATAGCCAAAGGCAGCATGAACGGAAAGTATAATCTCATGCACATTCGTTTCGTGCTTACTGGCGACTCTGTAGTGACCGTGCTTAACCACTATATATTTGGTAGAAGAATGTGGAATAATAGTCGCCAGTAAGCACGAAACGAATGTGACTAATACTTAAGCTTTATTCAGTTATTTTGACATTACCTTTTTATCTTATTTACGTTTGATGACACTCCGCGCTACTGAACATTGGACTTTTCTACCGCGATGACCCAGATCTTGCCTTCGTATCATCCAGATGTGGCTAAACAATTCAACAATTTGGCGTTACTATGTCAAAGTCAAGGCAAATTTGATGAGGTAACGGAAAACATGTGTTTGTTCTATTTAATGATCAATGTTTATTTACCTGTGATAAATTCTATAATGTAAAAATTAGCACGAAATATTTACACATACGAATATTTATTGCGTTATGCTTCATTTGAAGTTTAGTGTTTACTTCGAGTACCAAAGAATCCACTGCACTCATATTCTTCCAGTGCTTTATTTCTGTCTCGTCAAATCCGTTCAATTTTCATACTTATCTTTTGCATCCTTGACATTTTCCGTCACTTATTTTGTATTTTACTTCGGCATGAGTTTTGCCTTCAGTTTCACAACAATACGTCTACTTCACTTAATTTTTGTGAGCTTAAATGTAATTTAATTTCATTTAATTTAGGTAGTATTTAAGATAATTAATAAATGCAATAACAGAAAGGAGTGAGCCACGTACGAAACATTATGGATGAATAACCTGCAGTCGGATTTATGCAGGCAGAAAATGCATGTTCGGGCATTGAGCTTAAACTGGAGGTGATGTATTCAATTAAATGGTTGTTCCATTAATACACCCTCTCTCCGCGTTTACAATTTCTGCTGAATTGTTTATAACCATATATACATATACATATATATATATATATATATATATATATATATATATATATATATATATATATATATAAAGAGATGTTCAAGTTGACAAAATTTAAATAAGTGATTATTTAAAATTATTACCACGAGTTTAGCGCGCTTTTGCGTTTCGACTTTTTCGTGTCATCGGAGCACAGTTGAACACTGACTCTCGGAGGTTTAATTAAAATGAACATTGACAAATTTTGTAAGCTAATTTTCTAACAGCATCCTTTGGAATGCAACCTACTTTTTTTCTAAATTACTCTTTTTACGTTAATTATGAATTATTTTTATTCTTTTGTATAGTAAACTGTTTGGTACTCCCTTTGTCATGATAGTAAACCTAATACTTTAATGCGTAAAAAGTAACACAGAAATAACAAATAAGAAATGAATAAAAAATTGCTTAACTTAATTTCCTGTATTTTAATCTTTGAATAGCTATTCAGTTATCCGCGTGAGTATACGTATCTGCCTGTGTGTGTTTTCGTTTCTGATCTAAAGTGGTCTGGAGTCGTTTAAAACATGAATGTGTTTTAAAAAAATCATAGCTTGTACTAGTCATCTAAACCTTCTTAAAAGCTAAGTGGATGTAAAATTCTTTTACTTTTCGCCATGTTAGCACAATGAAAGTTTAAACATGTATTTAACGAGGTTATAAATACAGTAAAAATAAGTGTGGAATTGCTTATGGAATGTAAAAAGAAATATATTTCAACAATTAATTTAATCCAGATTCGAGTTTGTAATTCACGAGAAACTGCTAACATGCTAGTTGAATTTAATAATGAATAATAATTTAAAATTAGAATAAGAGTAGAATCAACAGAAAGATAGAACTGCAGAAGTTAAATTGGAGAAAATCTGTAGAAAATCCTCATAAAATCTGTCGGTTGGTGCCAAAACAAAAGATTAATTCTTTTTATAAATCAATGTTTTACCATGAGTAATTATTGCGTTTAACATAAATTGCATGCGGCATATATATATATATATATATATATATATATATATATTTATTATACCTTCAAAGTTATATACTGTATGTTTCGGAGATCTAAAAAATGTGCAATTATGCATTAGATGTTGCGCACCTAGTAACAAATTAATTCAAATTGAACCAGAATAATAATAAGCCAGAATGAACGAAAGGTACAATCTGATGTGCTCATAAGTTTCGTGCGACCCATCAGTAGGAGTCGGTACTACACACTAAACTCACTATATGTTTGGTAAAAGAGAATGGGACAATTATACGGTAAAATCTCCTATAAGAATGAGTATGCAATCAGTAGTGAGTTAACTTCATATAAAGTCTACGACGATGCGATTTCAAGTCAACTCACTTTAATATATATATATATATATATATATATATATATATATATATATATATATGTATACCGAGTCTGTAAATGCACAAACACTGTTTTCTGATTTGGTACATGATACTAATACATTCGATTTCAAAATATGCGAAATTTCACCAAAATTGAGAAATGCAACTACTTCGAGCCTTGATTATGGAAATCCATACATAATGGTCCATGAGGGTTTTTAATACCTTCAATATTATTAAATGTTTATGCTATTTTAAACCACTAGGTAATTTGTCAAATTTTTCTGAGGAAATCATCTCTGGTATCTGCCGCGTTCTATTGTTGGATTTAACCTCTTGAAGTATTGAACCTAAGATATTTTTTCTGTTGTCATGATCATTTGACTAAATTAAGATATTATCTCCATCGATTCTTTCTACAATCATATTAACCACATTTCCCATTTTGATGGTTTACCCTTAATGTTATCTATAATTTAATTATATAGGAATTATCTTCGTGCATCTTAAAATAGCGTCTTTATATATGCATATATATATATATATATATATATATATATATATATATATATATACATACATATATATTATATATATTGAGATAAATATTAAAAACGATTATCCTCTTGAAGACTCAGTGTGCTCTTCCGATTCTTCCATATAGAATCCATCACCGATAGACAGATCCAGTCATTCTTGTACGATAACTGACGGATTTGAATAGAGGCATAATCTCGTCTTTTGATTTTACATGAAAATTTGTTATCAAAAATATAAGTTAGTGTGTAAATGAAAATTGAGTTTACTGTGCGACATGGGTAGTGCAAGTGTTGAGTGAGTGACTCTGAAACCATTATCCTCCAGGTTCGAGCTCCAGTCTCAGTAAATTCTAGCAAGTAGTTTAATTGTATTGTCTCTCTCTCTCTCTCTCTCTCTATATATATATATATATATATATATATGCGTGTGTGTGTGTGGCGGTTCATACATAGAAATTATGCAACCGAATTTCCAGTCACGTAACATTTTATGCAAGACTACTAGAGGTAAGAGCCGCGTATCTAATTCTTCCATCCATATATATGCATTTGGGTTTGATTTTCGCTAGTCATTTTGCCGTCATGCTCTGTTGATGATCACAGAATGTCGAAATGCGTCAGTGCGTTGCGACTGGCGGTAGTTTTGCTATTGAAATATTTGTTCCTTGATTCTGTAGTGGTTAGCACCTGATGAGCCACCATGGCTTGCTCCGTCATCCTATAGCTGACTCAGCCTTACAGTCTCATTCTCACTAAAATTTAAGTACTTCTGCGGGTCACTCTCCAATCCATCTAATTTACCCCGTTCTGATCGCTAAGTAGTCATTTCCAAAGTCGTAAGGAAGTAACAAGCTCCATTATGATTTAAGTTGTATAAAAAATAGTTTTTTTGTTCGTTGCGCAGTGCGATCATCGAGGTTAGATTGAACTCCATTTCCGGTAGTTATTACAAATGGTTGGGATGCTTTCGGAGGGATGTCACGAATCAGCACCAGCCACCACGACGCCAAAATCAGCGCCTACTTGAAAATGAAGATCAACCGGATCATTGCGGAACTGAGAGTGCTAATCGACTATTCACGAAAGAAACTCGTGGATACGTTGAGTAATAAAAAGCGTGTATGTCTTTATAGACCACTTCGTACATTTCTTGAAGTCGCTAACTTTGGTTAAAGCCATCTAATTCTTGAAAGACGAATTCCTTGCGGTTTTCACTGTGTCGCGTCATAAAAAAAACCAATCCTCGCAGCTAAATCAGCCCAACAACTAGAAATCTGCAACGAGATCGCCACTGAGCTCGACTCGATGCCATATTGCACAGGGTTTACAACCAAGAAATGTGATGCGCACATGGATCCAATACTGGCAGACGGGTAGTTGCCTTTACCTGTTCGTGCTCTACTGGTCAATCAAATTGAGGGCTTACACAAAACGTGACCGAGCCAACATAGTTGATGGAGCCTTATTTGTTTTCCTATCGAGGAGCACATGTTGGTCGATCCAAAAATACGTCCTTGAATGTCAGCGTTGGTTATTCGTTTCTCCATAAATGGCGAGGGTTTGTGAATGCTACTCGATTCTTCGCACCTCATTTCGTGTGGTTAGTATAAACGATATTGAAGCCTTCGGAATGAAGGGTCGAATCTGCACCCAGCCAACAAGGTGACAAACTCTATGTTCACTTGTAAATGGAGACCAATCGGATTTTTGCGAAACTGTCAGTGAAAAGCGACAACCCTTGTACGAAAATTGCGGAGATTCAGATAAGAAAATTTTTTGACGAAAGTTTTATTATGTAAGAGGCTGCTTACTAGTTGCAGACTGTATCATGCTTGTGTTTTTGAAAGGTGAATTTTCTTAATTGAATCATTGGCACAGCGACTGGCGATAGTTTTGCTATGTTGTTCGACGACTGGTTAATTACAATGGGATTAGTGTTTACTTCAAGCTCGCAAACTTGATTTAAAGAAATGTTATCACCACCCGCACATTCAATTATTATTCAATTGTATTGCTTATATATTTATATGTGGCGAAAGCTGCAATCAGTTAATGTTCGTGACTGCGTGGAAATTGTGCAGCCGACATTTCCAGTCAAGTTCAATGTATGCAAGACTGCTAGAGGTGAGAGCCGCATATCTCAATTTGATTTCCATATATATTCAATACGGTTTGATCCTCGATAGTCAGTTTGCCGTCGTAATCTGATGATGATCATGGAAGGTCCAAACGCGTCAGTGCGCGCGACTGGTGTTAGTTTTGCTATTTTGTTCGATGACTAGTTAAATACAATGGGATTGGTGTTTACTTCAAGCTCGCAAACTTGATTTAAATAAATGTTACCCCCACTCGTGCCATCAATTATTATTTAATTTATCAAATATGTTTGCTTGTGCAAAAGTATTTTCACTCTCTATGACATATTTGATTATATGTCTGGAGGTCTATTCTATGGGCATGTTGAATGTTTTTATGGGGGGAGGAAATCGCTTTAGTCAGGTCATTTGAATATATTGCGCGACCTGTTGTAGCGTATATCCGTTAAGGAAATTGCACTTGCCTGCTTGATATTCTTCGGCCTGTTTATTTCCCTTATTGCTACTGAAGTTGCACTCTAAAATTTATTGTTTGCAGATTATCATGTTTGAATTTTATAAACTGTTTTGTAAAATTGATTTTGCCGATAATAATAAGTATGCAGATAAATATAGCGCTTTTCTTGATGCATGGGTTGTATTTATTTTGATGCTATATCGTATTTTATTCTCTGATACTGTTTTAATCTGATATATTTTTCCAGTAAAAGCTTGTGGATTTATAGCCTCAACATTGACTGTATACTCTTCCGTTTTGTTTGTTATCTAGCAGTTGATAATAATAATAGTGCTGTTAATTATGTCATTATTGGCATTGGTTGTGGTGCGTTTACTGATTCTGACAAAACGTGCAATGCTAAACCTACTGCTACCATAATTCTTCTTTTGGTTTTGTTAATTTTGAGACAATCAGCTTGAATGTCGTTGGAGTGGAATATCTGTGTATGCAGAAGCAGCCCTTTTGATCATCCTAAGTGCCTAATATATAGTCATTAGATTTTCCGACTTTCATGTAAGTAATGAAAACATGCTGTATCTGTTAAATACTGTTTGTTGCTGTATCTGTTTTTTTTCTGTATTTGGGGTATGATCAGTTAAGGTGATTTATTAATTGGAGCTTGACGCTTTCTGCTGAGCCTATGAAGTAAGTATAGATTAATACATCGGGTCAGCTGTTTTACTATATATATATATATATATATATATATATATATATATATATGTGTGTGTGTATATATATATATATACTGGCGCAGTTACGTTTTAAGTTCTAGGCGATAAGAAATAAGCCTGAAGGTAGACGCTGAGCTTTAACGCCCAGTGTTATTACTGTTTGTTCAACAGAAGTGATATTGAAATATTTTTCGCGGAAAATATCATGTTACTCGATTTCATCTCCTTCTTATCAGTAAGGTCGTCCATTCACTTTTCTATGGTTACCACTGTCTTTTAAAGCAAGTTATCTGGATATTCATTTGTCTGCTAGACCTCTTATAATTTTAAAATCACTTCTTCATTTTATGTTTTGAACTTATCCTCCTTCTGTGGTTGGCCAAATTATTCACTAAATTCATCTTTCTCTCTTGGATGCACTATCTTTTAAGTGTTTGTGTTGGCTCTTGCAGTTTGAATTCTTGCGTAATGCTTTAGATAGGTTTCCGTTATTTTCTCGAGCTAGTTGTATGTCCACGTAGGGAAGTGTGCTATTTTTCTCTATTTCCGTTGTATAGTTTAGACTAATATCTCTTTTGTGGGCTTCCTTCTGGATTCGGGATAAATATGTCGCTGGAAAAAATGCAGAAAAACAAATAAAACAAATGTACCACAATGTAAAGCAAGACTACAGGCTTGGCAGAAAAATATAAACAAGCACATTCGGACAATACAGAGGCAAAATAAACAAACAAGTTAAAGTATCTGCACCAGAAAACAACTTAAACAGATAATATGGTAAAAAAATTTTTTATGAAACGTGAAAATTTAAAATTCACAAAAGAAACCCAAATCACAAACACATGTAGCATATAAAACAACCTCACTAAGTAATCAGACTTGTTTCGTAATTAAACTTATTCGATATACTTTATCTTATCCATGGAAAATATATTCACAAATGTATTTACTTGTACATGTATAGCGTGGCTCTCCAGTGGGTACATTACATTTCTTCTTAGTAAGGTAGTTATACTTTTATATTTTTAATGTGACAGTTTAGTTTATTAGTGATAATTTTATTAAGTTAAGAATGGTGTTCATTTTTGTTTTGTCATTTCATTCTTCTAGAAACTCAATTTTAATTTTATTGGGGACACGCGCGCACTTTCTGTGTGGTTGTTGTTTCGTTTCTCTGGTTCATTAGTCCATGCATCTTTGGCGTCAGTCAATTAAAAGCGCAAGCAATAACGACTAATAATTCGTGTATGTACTGTAAATTAGATCATCTATTCTGAATATTACCTGATCTGCGTTTTGACTAACGCAATAAGGATTCCATTTCTTTTCTTTCTTCAAAATATTTCGGCTGACGTTATCGGCAGCCTTCATCACTTGGTCCATCCTCACCAGTTTTACAAAACAAACTATTATTTTCACAGTGTGAGATAATTATATTTATTGAACTGATTTATACTGTGGATAGTTAGCATTCACAATTAATACACCTTTGTATAACATACTCTTTGTTATCATTTGGAATAAATAATAATAGAGAACTAAATTCCAGGATAAAAATAGCATTGAATGACAGTCCTTTAATCAAAAAATGGCTGGCTTTATATATATATATATGGTTGGGTGTGTGCGTATTTTCGATAGAAGCTAATCTTTGTATAAGATAGCCAACACGATTCATCAAATATACAAATTTTATCCGTTTTAGGCGGTTGGCAGTTGCAACTCGAATTAACCTGGCCTGTATTTGAACCAGTTTGAATTTAATTTAGTAACGAAGCTTATCCTTCGCGCCAACAAAGCCACACATTTCATGCAAACATGACTTCGTCTGATGAGTGCCTAATAAAGTCAAAACTGGTCTGGTAGATGAACTGCGTGTGCTATCTTCTTTATCAGAGCCTGGTTCTGTATAGGCGTCAGTGCAATAATTGTATACCGGCGAGGTTTATCACAGTGTTGGCACTGCTGATTGGTCAAAGCATGTCTGCTTGTAGGCTGGAAATTGCTTTGGCTTCATCTAATATTGTTTACTCTACTTACGAAATGCATGGTTGATTTAGTTTGCATCCCCTCTTCAAGACATTATTAAGCATATCGATGCGATGTGCATACTTTTTTGCTAACTGATTGCAGAAAATCTGTGTTCTGCTGAAGAAATGAACGGCATAAATCGCACATAACCGGTATGTGATGAGTGAAAAACTAATTGTCTGTTGTTGGAGTAACCATATGCACATGCTTTTGTTTCCTCAGTTGCGCACACCTTTTGCTTTGGATATTTACGATGTTCTCGTTTTACTGCAAGACTAGTTGGACAACAATTTATGGTTTGCGTGCAAATTTTACACCAGAGCAAGTCATTATGCAGACTAGGGTTGTATTAAAAGTTATTGTCTCTCAGGCAACACAGATTTTCACAGAAGGCGTGTATTTGTCTTCACTTTCTTTAAATCAAGTTTGCGTGCTTGAAGTAAACACCAATCCCATTGTATTTAACCAGTCATCGAGCAACATAACAAAACTACCGCCAGTCGCCAGTGCGTTGCGACTGGCGGTAGTTTTGCTATGTTGTCTGACTACTGGTTAAATACAATGGGATTGGTGTTTACTTCAAACTCGCAGACTTGTTTTAAAGAATTGTTACCACCAACCGTGTAATCAATTATTGCTTAATTGTATTGTCTATATATGTGTGTTCACTTGTTCCGTTCGCTTTTTAGTGTGTATTCTATTTCTTTAAAATAATTAAACGACGCTAATTTGCACATATTTATCTTTTCGAGCCTATTAAAACCAATTTTTAAATTTAAGTTCGATTAAAGAGAACGTAGTGTGGCCAATAATGATTTCCGATAACATTCTGCGTTGTTACATTTAGTCGTTGTGGTCTTTAAAAACTAAACTTTTCAGATATTTTCCTCTAGACAATGGCTTACTCCTCGTATCGGTCACTATAGCTTGGTACCTAGCTTATCCATATAACTGGAGCGTAACATACTTCACCAGATTGTAGTTATTTTAACTTCTGTCCTACAGATCGGCGAGCCATGGCTAATTGCACTGGCAACACCAACAGAGACTTTGTTGATACAATCCTCGTAAAATTATCTCGCATCATGCGTAGACTAAAACCTACTTTTATTTTGTACTAAATAGAAAGTGCGAAACGAGAACGAGCGTGCCAAACACGAAGGTAAAGTTTCGGTTTTTGAAAGAAACTCGGGCCACTGGTGCCACCAATTCAGATGTTGTGGGCAGATGGTTCTCGTCAGCCTTGCTAGGCAGGCCATCAGCTAAAAGAAAGGCGATAAATATCAATATATGTCATTCACTATAAGTGGGCGACCCAGTGCTCTTTTACAGCTCATGCAACTGAGCATATTTGTTTCAGAGATATGCGGCAGTGAACCGTCAGTTCTTTATTTTCAATACATTGCATGACTATCACTATGTTCTTAGAATATATTTTGCTCATGCATAAACTGAGATTCTGGTCACTCTCTCTGTTAATTACCTGGCAATTGTTATACCCAACAAGGTTTTTGAATCCACTATCTTCAATTTTACTCCGCATATTTCGGCTTCCGATTTCGGAAGCCTTTATCAACCGGAAGCACATCCGACAATCTTTCTAACAATCATTAAGTCAAATATCAGTTTGTCAGGAGAACCAATATATATATACTATATATATATATATATATATATATATAACAAATTAGTTCAGTTGTGACCAGAAGGATAAACCAAAGGCAGAAAGAACGGAAAGTATAATCTCATGCATATTCGTTTCGTGCTTACAGGCGACTCATCAATAGAAGCCAGTACTACGCCCTATAATCTCTATATATTTGGTCAAGGAATGTGGAATAATAGGACGATACATTAAGTCAGGTGGTAAATTTAGTTTGAACTGTTTCATTTATACTTATTGGTAGATCTTCAGTTATAAGTTCCGGCATATGTACACTTATCCAAATGAAATTACGGTTCTCTAACAACATACGACGATTCACTATATAGGAGTACGCCAGGCCAGTGTGCGTTTGTGAGTACATTTTTTAGTACTGAAATGTAACCAGTTACATATAAATAAGAACACGTTTCTTACTCATCCAAGTGAAACTAAAGTGATAAATGTAAATTCATCGTTGCGCACATCAGACCTTTTTTTTGCATTTTACTAAATGAAGCGTTTACGAGGGGAATTCAGGTACAAAACACGATTTGCTCATATTTAAACTGATATTTTGGTCACTTGCGCTGTTAGATTACGATGAATTAATTTATTATACAGCGGAATTGCGCAAAACTTAGAACGGCGCCTTATTTTCCACTAGGTTCCCGCAGCTTTTTCCATCCAGGTGTCTATTGGTTACGTGAAGAGTTTCCAATAAGAATGAAATCGGTCTACTGGATGAATTTCCTATTCTACACTGTAAAATACCAAGTTTATACTGGCAAGTGTATGTACATAATAAGTCAGGGTTTTATATCAAGATCGCAACCTTGATTAAAGTAATTGTTATCATTGCCAGAGCAACCAATGTTTGTTTAATTACTCAGTTATTGTTTGGAGTTTAAGAAAACATTCAGTTTTCCCGAGTTAAATAATTTTTGAGTATTCCCGAGTATTTTTACTGTGGGTAATGGTCGATGTATTTCTAGTTTATTTTTCAGCACGTTGCAATCTTCGAGTCATGTTCATTCTTTGTTTTTATTTGTTTAAATGATTGAGAATTAGACTGATTTTCAGTTTGGCTTGTATTTCTTTGCAGCGGCCACATGATTGTTCATGGTTAATTTCGTGCTGATCCGTGATTGCGTATGTGTGCGCGATCTTTAGTGACCTGATTAAGAATGAGTTTCAAGATTTTCCTATTGACACCAATGATCTCAAAGATATCATATTAACATGTACCAAAAACGTGCAATTTACATTTGAAGGTAAATATTTCAATGGTTTGGCTGTGGAAAGCTGCATTTCATCTCTACCAGTGATGTATACGTACAATTTCTTGAGTAAATATGCCTGAAGAACATAATTTATCTTTGCATACTATCCAAAAGGTGTGTAGGTGCTCTCATATTGTTCACCTCAAAAGCAGCAGAATAAACGGAAATCATGAAACAAGCCAACGAAGCCGATCCATACTTCAAATTCACTCTCGAGATTCAGAAAGACAGCACTTACCTTCTTGGACATTTAACTCTCTCAAGAAGAAAATGAGGCTTTGACACAGACAATTCGAAGGAAACAACTTTTACTAGGAAATACGCCCATTACAACAATAGTATACTAAATCTCCAAAAAAGAAACCTAATTAACATCCTAGCACTCTTAAATACTCCATTTAGGTACTTAAGTGTCAAAAATAGGTCTGACGTGTGGAAGGATAAACTGATATTTATAATTTTAGTTTCACTTGGATGAGGGTTACTCATGCCGTTAATTATATGTAACTGATTACTTTTCACTCCTAAACAACGCACAAACACACACTAACGTAGCGTATGATTATCTAGTGAATCGTAATACGTTGTTAGGTCACTGTAATTTCACTGGGAATGAGTGTACACATGCCATAAATGATTACTTTTCAATCTAATTTGAATGAGGACACATACACACAGGTATGTCGTACGTTTATCTAGTGATTCATCACTATTTCTTATTAAATCACTGCAATTTCATTTCGATGAGTGTGCACGTGCAGACACATACACCCCCATACATATCACACAATTACCTAGTAAAACGACAGTTTTTATAGAAATACGTATAAATGAAACACCTTTCACTTGACCTAATGATTTTCAAATTGTTTGTGGGATTTACTTCCAGTTGAAGAAGGGTTTCGAAACCGGAAGCCGAAATATACGGAGAAAAGTTGATGACAGTGGATACAAACACCTTGTTGGGCTCAATGGTTGTCAGGTAATTAATTTATTTCTGGTCTTGTTTTTTTTCAAAACTTAGAACACAGAATCTGGAAGTTCTCATCTTAACGTAGGTTCGAGGAAGTGTTAGGCTACCTGAGCAAGTGTTTTCTAAGGAACTTTATTCAAAGCTGTTTATTGATGTCAACGTAAACCACGTCCAATTTGTACTACAAAGGATACCCACAAAATTTGTTTCTTAAACACACTATTTATAGGTGACCTAACAGGTTCAATAATTACACATTCGTCGAACTGAAGAACTACTTCAAAGGTTAACATCATCTTAGGTACACAAATAGTCATGACTTAGTGTATCGACGATTTTCTTTCGTGAGTTGCCAATTGCCACTCACAGTTCTGCAGCGATCCAATTGATTCTCATTTCCAAATACGCCCTGAGTTCGGCTTTGTTGTGGCTGTGTGCTGATTCATTTCATAACTCCGAAGGCTTCCGCACCATTCGTACTAACCATTAGAAATGAAGTTCGATCATGTCTTGGCTGTTTGACGTTTCGGTACTTAATTTATAGCATCATCTTGAGAAGTCTAATAACACAGTACACCAATCGCAATACCAGATTTAAGATTTAATTTAATTTTGCTTAGTGTGCAAAACTTTTATCGCTCCTCCTTTATGTCATGTTGTTTTTTATACAACCGACTGCCGTTTTTATATGTGGATTTTTGAGAAGTTGTTCACTGGTTGTCTACCTTACTAGTTTCACCGAATGCTGACACATAAAGGTGTATATGTGTTTACGTGTAGATTTTGATTCTTGATTATTGTGTATTGATTTGCTGTCAGGTTATGAATTCCTTTATTCAGCCCTAGTAGTATGGCGGATTGTCCTTTTCTTTGACATGTATAACTATAACTAATTTAATGTTATTTGATTTCTTTTTGAGATTAATATTTGTGCAATCTCAGTGCATCAATCGATAATACAAAGTGAAAGAGCTACTGTGTAATATTGACCATTTTATTTGACATTTTTATATTGGAATAAATTTTTAACATATTTGAAGGCTATGCTACAAGAATTGATGTTGTATGTGATAAAATGGTAACAGTACCCAGTGACGAATCGTTTGTAGTAAAATTACTATGAATAGAATATTTATTTACAATAATGTAATCTAGTCTACTCTGTAAACGTATGTGACACAAAATCAAGAAAAGCAGTCATATCAAGCGGAGCACAAGGGAAGGGTTGAATGTACGGAAATATCAGCTTACTTCTGCAATAAAGAAGTCGTTGAATGAAACTAAGAGACGACTATGTCATGCTTAATAAGTTATCTCCAAACTAGCCGAATATAGCGTAATCGAAATCACAGCCAATCGAATTCGCGTACAACAAACTTTATATTCAAAAAAGCCGCCACTCTAAATTTGACAGCTAATACAATTAGATAGTTTTCATTTATTTTGCATTTTTTTTGTTGTTTTATTCTATTATAAGAGTCAAATTTAGACTTAATTTTACGTGTATTAAATTCTTACCTCTTGATTACTTAGCACCAAATACTTTTAATTGGAAGTAAAAATAACACGTTTCCTCATTTGTAGGCTTTTCACAAAATCCTAATCTTTCTTTCGTATATTATTTTGAACACATATGCGAACTAACTACACGGTGATAACGTGTTATTACGTGACACATTTTGCTTGAATATGTTTTATTATCATTCTTTGATCTAAAATTGATCTGCGTATCTCTAGTTGCGCCATGCCTAGTCTGGGTCATTTTGTTTTCTATAATTCTTTTATTATAATCAAGGTTGGGATCTTGATATACGCACCTGACTCTTTAATTATTTACATATGTCAGTATAAACTATAAGTATAGTGTAGAAAAGGCAATTCATCCATTAGACGGGTTTCGTCCTTATTGGGAACTCATCATGTACTGGCCAGAAATTGCCGCGGACAGGGCTCGAAACTGGGCACGTCTGCTTCGGAATCTGGTGCTCTAACCACTGAGCCACTCTGTCTCTCAATACACTACACACAATTTTTAGTTATATACTAACTAATGTAACTTGGTTAGTCTATTTTTCCTTTAGTTTGAGCTCATATGGTATCCATTTAGACCAAAAGTTCCAATTAACCATCCCAAATCTGTCATTACGGAACAGACACCACACCACCTGGGGAAGTAGCATTGAAATGAACATTGGTTGCGCGGGCGGTGATAACAATCATTATAATTAAAGTTGCGGTCTTAATATAAGCACCTGACCCATTAATTACTTGGCACGAACTAGGCAAACTCTGGCCAGTACGTGATGAGTTCCAAATAAGGATTAAATCGGTCTACTGGATGAATTGCCTATTCTACACTATATAATTCTAGTCTTTACTGGAATATCTAATTATTTAATTGATAAGGTGCTTATATCAAGACCGCAACCTTGATTATAGTAATTGTTATCACCGACCGCACAACCAATGTTCGTTTAATTCTATTATTCTGCTTTGTGGCTAACACGTACCGCGAGATAAACCATCGGTATAGACGTCTCAGATCGCGTCTCTTCAGGCTAGCTGGTATGAGGCAATCATTCGATTCCCTGTTGTATTGTAAATTCCATTGCTACATCGTTGTAGAACAAATAATGCTCAGTGTTAAATTGTTAGAAGATACCAGTTGTAGCTTAAAGTTATGAATTATAAGAACACTATGTTAAATTACACTAATTCTCTTCGTGGTAGCTGTCCTGACAGCACCGTTATCACTTTGCTTGATCCACAGTCGTACGTGATGATTGATGTCTCGAACTAATCTTATTGCTTTCCACTCGATTTAACATGCACAAGATATACAATTTCGGTTATATATAATGCTTTCAGTCGACTGCAAATTAAACAGTTTCTTCATTCGTGCTATCATAAAATTTTCTCGATGCTTACAAGAAGTCAAATTTTGGATAGATAAACGGAACAACAACATATTATCTGTGTAGGATATAAGACATTGCCAACTCCTCTTTATAGTCTAAGTTTCAAAAAACCATCAGTGGAGGCGCTAGTTTGATGTACATTTTAATTTTTCTATGTTGGGCTTCTGGTTAAATAAAATAGTAATGGTGCTTATCTCAAGTTAGTAAATATTATCTAAGGAATTTGCTTTTCTATCCTCGCATTCAAGGGTTGTTTAATTGTAAAACTTATATTTACGTGTAGTTAAAGCTGCAAAAAAATTATTTTCAAAATTGTGCAGCGAACATTTCCAAGCAAGTACATTGAATACAGAACTACTCGAGATGAGAGCCCAATATATGATTTGCAATAATGTTAAAATTAATTACGGGTTGATTCTCGTTAGTCATCTTGCAGCCATTTCCTGATAAAGGCAATGGAAGGTCGAAACGCATCAATACGTGTGACTGATTATTATTATGCTATGTTTTGCAACTGGTTAGATAAAATGGGATTGGTATTTATCTCATTTTAGCAAACATTATATAAATAATCACTATATAAACTCTGTTTGAAGAATTGTCAACTAAGCCATTCGCGGGTAGCAGATTAACACATGGAGTTCTCCGGTTATTTAGATCATCCTCGTCTCTAAGTGCACGCCGTTTATGTTTCTTTTTATTGGTTGTTTCTGGTCTGTCTCGTCACTCTAAAGGCTTAAACAATTGACTCATTACGCTTCAACGTAACGTCA
>JAQBSW010008589.1:0-33307 GCA_029291075.1 Eudiplozoon nipponicum
ATGAATTATCATTCAAACAAAATGTAGCAAAACTAAATGAATGCAAATTTAAGCGCTGGACGGCAACGATACCGATTTCCATAGAACAACGGAGTAAGCCCCATAAAATAACCATATTAAAAAATCGGGTTGATACTTTTCTTGATTTGTTTGTCAATTCCTACGGCAATATTTCCAGATTTTCTGGTTTGCCACTATTCCTGCTCACACGGCTATCGGCCAATAATTAGATATAATAGAAAGTTTAGTATTAACCCGAAGAATATTTATGTGCAATTCCATACCTACAACAAGTAAAAATGCAAGTATGTATTAGACATTGCGAACTTAGTAACACAATTAGTTCAGTTGTGACCAGAAGGATAAACCAAAGGCAGCATGAACGGAAAGTATAATCTCATGCACATTCGTTTCGTGCTTACTGGCGACTCATCAGTGGGAGCCGGTATAACGCCCTTTAACCACTATATATTTAGTAGAAGAAAGTGGAATAAAAAAAAAAAAAAAAAAAAAAAAAAAAAAAAAAAAAAAAAAAAAAAAAAAAAAAAAAAAAAAAAAAAAAAAAAAAAAAAAAAAAAAAAAAAAAAAAAAAATATATTTGGGTGAAGAATGAGGGATAATAGGACGATACAATCTCCTAGACGAATGTGTAAAAATGCACGAGATTATACTCTCCGTTCATGCTCTCTTTGGTTTATCCTTCTGGTCACAACTGAACTAATTTTTTACTAGGTTCGCAACACCTAATACATACTTGCATATATATTAGCTCTTCGCAACAAACAGTATTTAACTGTAATATATTGACTTGAATGATGTCATGCTTACCGCGAAGTGTGATAACTGATATCGATCAAGGCCATAGTGTAACGATTTACTGGAGTAACAGGTGTTCAGAAATAGTTTTAATTCTCCTTTTCGGTGAATTATAGCGTACATTGATGACCATCATTTTTGTACCATGGACCGACTTGGAAACCATAGTGTCGGTACCATGTACCTTTTCGGTACTATAATGTTGGTATCGGTTGCTAACAGAATAGCCATAGTGTTAGTATCCTTTGCAGACTCGGTATATATATTATATAGTGTGAGTTAGCGATGAGGACGTATTGTCGAGAATATACGATGTTAGCTATTCTACTGCAGGTTTAAACATTCGTCTAGGAGATTGTACCGTCCTATTATCCAACATTCCTCACCCAAATATATAGTGGTTAAAAGGCGTAATATCGGCTCCTACTAAGGAGTCGCCAGTAAGCATGAAACGAATGTGCATGAGATTATACTTTCCGTTCATGCTGTCTTTGATTTATCCTTCTGGTCACAACTGAACTAATTTGTCACTAGGTTCGCAACACCTAATACATACTTGCATATATATTAGTTATCCGCCACAAACATTATTTAACAAGTAAAAATGCCAGACACTGGCCACCAACTAAAAACGTCGTTTCAATTCATGTTTTACTCAGCTTAGTATATGAATTTCAGATTGCATAAATGCTATATTCCATTTTCAGCCTTCCACGTACTTTGCTAGATTCTGTTAGGATCATTCGTCATTTTCGAATGGTTTTCTAATTTCGATCCTACTCTTGCATACTATTTAAGAAAATGAAATTAAAAATTAGATACGATTCAAAAAGCAACACTTACATTGTACTTCAGTTAATGGAAATCTGGTAAATGCAATTTTAGCGCAATAAGTGTATTTATAATATTTTTAATAAAAAACTGTTCAAACAAAGTATAGTTCAGATTATATCTAAAATTTCTATCAATATTAACAAACAAACTTTATATAAATTTATAACATAAACTGTACAAAAAATTTGAAAGATCTTAAAAATCCTTTGACTATAAATACACACACACACACACACACACACATATATATATATATATATATATATATATATATATAAACATATGACGGAAATTCACCAACTACATTCATAGAATTCATCACGTACAACATGGAAGCAGCACATTTCATACAATTTATAGTCTTATGCCAAATTTTGTTTTGAGCCGTTTTTGTCAAATAATAGCAACATGACCTACGAGTACTATTAATTGTTACGCAATCGTAAATTGCGGTAAATTACGCTCGAAATAGAAACAAAACCAGTCTAATAGACAATTGTGCATGAGGTGTTGCGCACCTAGTAACAAATTAATTCAAATATGACCACAAAGATAAACCAAGGCAGAATGAACAAAAAATATAATCTCGTGCACATTCGCTTCGTGCTTACTAACGACTCCTCAGTAGGAGCCGGTATTACGCCCTTTAACCACTATATATTCGGGTGAGGAATGTGGGAAAATAGGACACTACAACCTCCTATACGAATGTGTAAACCTACAATAGTGAAGCTAACTTTATATAAAGTCTTCGAAAATGCGACTTCAAAGCTAACTCACAATATATTATAAGTATCAAACGAAATGAATGTGCACGAGATTATACTTTCCGTTGATGCCGTCTTTGGTTTATTCTCCTGGTCATATTAAAACTAATTCGTTACTAGGTGCGAAACACTTAATACAATATTAGCTCTTCGCAATAAACAAAATCTAAGTCTAATAGACATTTTTTATTTTCTATTTTTTGCCAATTGTAGTTAATGCCAATAATGTATACAAAATGAAATTCTTGAATAATACCTTAAGCCACCTGTAGGAATAACTGATTAAAAAATAAGTTAGTATACAAGTATAAATTGCCAGTAGTGCGTGGCTTTATTAGGATAATAGATTATTGTGATAAAAATTACTATAATCAAGGTTGCGAACTTGATACAAACACCTGACCCATTAAGTACATACATTTGTTAGAATAAACAATGAATTGTATAGTGTAAAAAAGGTAATTCATCCAGTAGACCGGTTTCGACCACATTTGGAACTCTTCACGTACTGTTCGGAATTTGCCGCGGACAGGACTCGAACCTGGGCACGTCTACTTCGTGAATCTGGTGCTTTATCCACCAAGACACCCTGCCGCATATTGTAATATTAAACACGTGTACGTAATTCATATTTGCATGTATTTGATGAGACGTTTCGCTCTGAACCATTATGGGCGAGACCATGTTTGGTAGATCGGTTCAACATGCCAGCCGATACCATGTTTCGGTTTTCGTAAACAACTTTTCTCTCTCTCACACATAAATACCATTTATATAAATATACCAAGATATTGCCATATATATATATATATATATATATATATATATATATATACAAGTATATAAATATTTAAAGGATCATAATTATGTCTATTTGCACGCTGACGTGTGATTACATTTGAATGATCACTGATGAAGTTTGAAGAGAGATGCAGAGATTAAACAATGTAGCAAGTATATGCAGACTGACTGTGTACAGAATGACGACAAATGGAAAGAGCTTCTATTGTGTAACAGAGAGAACATAGCGTGATAAGAAAAATGTAATTACATTTGCCCTGTCAACCCGATTCATTTGTTTAATTTTGACATGTAAAAATTAACAGCGTGCCTGTTTCTTCAAAAAGCCTTCCAAAAACAATTTAATTGGTTTCAGTGTTTACAAATTAGGGCGTTATTTCGCGCGTGACTTAATCAGAAAAATTTGTCAATTCCCACTCACTTAATTATTTAAAAGAAAATTTTTGTTCCCAATTATTAATTTTTTAATCACGTTTATTCACAATTGCGGGATTGGCCATGTATTAAGCATCGTATTAAGCATACGATCGGAGAACATATCTTTTTTTTTGCTGGTTGACGCGTGAAATGGACGTTTTAATTTAAAATTTAATTCATTATAGCGAAGAGCGTATTCGCAAACGTTTTCAGATCTATTATCCAAAAGGCCATGCACGTTAATGAAGCTAAACTTTCATATATAATGAAAAAGAGACGGCCAATTCGGTAAATCAATCATTGTCTGAACGTGTAGTGTCAAACATTAATGAAATTAATTTAATTAATCAAATAAAAGGGGATTGGTGTTTACTTCAAGCTCGCAAACTTGATTTAAAGAATTGTTATCGCCAACCGCGCAATCAATGATTGTTAAATTGTAAAGGTATGCATTGCTATTTAAATAAAACAAAATTTGAATATAATTATCCGATGGGTGCGAAAGGCTGGCTCAGTGGTTAGAGCACCAGATTCCGAAGCAGACATGCCCAGGTTCGAGCCCTGTCCGCGGCAAATTCTGGACAGTACATGATGAGTTCCCAATAAGAACAAAAAACCGGTCTACTGAACGAATCGCCTCTTCTACACCATACAATTTTTAGTTTATTCTGACCAATCTATCTATATAATTGGGCTGGTGCCAATATCATGATCGTAACCTTGATTCAAATAATTGTTATCACCACCCGCGCAACCAATTAGTTAATTATGAAATGTTCATTTCAATACACCCATGTAGTGTGTGGTTTCTGTTCAGTAATGACCTATGATTTCGGCGGATAGTTGGTTGGGTCTAAATGGATATAGGAGGCTCCATCATTCAAGGAAAATTGACTAACAATTTTTGTGATTAGGCATATAACTGAATTGTGCGGTGTGAATTGTGCGGGATGTATCGATGGTTAGAGCACCGGATTCGAAGCGAACGTTGCCCAGTTTCGAGCTATCCGAAACGTTAACAACGCCTGATGAGTTCCCAATAAGGACGAAACCGATACCACTGGATGAATTGCCTTTTCTACACTATTCAATTCTTAGTTTACACTGACATATCTAAGTAATTAAGGGGTCAGGTGCTTATATTAAAATGGCAACCTTGTTAATGGTAAAAGTGAATGCCAAATTTTGCTGCTTTGACTATGCACACCGTCTAGCTACCTCGGATTAAACTGGTCTTAGTTTTGTTGTGCATTTTCATGTGCCACCTCTCCTTATTGTAACAAGTAGGCTAACTCAGTCGTAACGGCCTCTTCAGTTTTTTCTGCTTTATCCACGATAGTGCAAGTTAGGCATTGCGTACCAGAAGTTACGTCATTCAGTTTAGATAAGCACTGAGCGCAATGTGCTTTACTCAATGTAGATTTCGTTGACCAAGACCAATTTTAGTGTGCGACCCATGTCGACGTGCCTAATTTTAAACCCTCTTTTGGTGTCGCAATTTCTCGATGCAGATTTTGTTGAAATTAGCGCGATACTCACTTACTTACTTACTTTACTGCGGCTGACTCCTTTTGGAGGATAAGCCGGCTCCACATTTCATGGAGTTTCTTGGGAATTTGGTACAAGTGGTGTTCCCTCACCACTCGGCTTTTTGATCGAGGACGCACCTCTAGCCTTTGCACATCCAAGCGCAGTCTGCAAGGCAGCAGTAAGTTGCATGGTTGCCGGTGGCTGTTGAGAGCTCATTCGCCATTCGGAAGTACGGGGTACTGTCCAGGAGTCCATGTAATCCTGTGGCTGTTGAACCCTTTTGTGGCGGGGAACACACGCCGAGTCATGGTGCCGTCGTCGGGCTCATGTGGTATTTTATAGGAGATCCGATTGCCGGTCGGAAATCCACCACGCCCTGGTGACACCACCGCCATAGCCTCGTTAGCCCATGTACGATCGGCCATCGAGACATGGTTGACACTGTCGTACCACGTTGGATACTCACTGTGTAAAGAAGTCAAAATCCCAATGTAGTCTGCATAAGCCTTTTTATTCAATTTTTTAAATTTAGGCAGCTGTTGTACCGTCCTATTATTCCACATTCTTGTACCAAATATATAGTGGTTAAAGGGCGTAATACCGGCTCCTACTGATGAGTCGCCAGTAAGCACGAAACGAATGTGCATGAGATTATACTTTCCGTTCATGCTGCCTTTGGTTTATCCTTCTGGTCATAACTGAACTAGTTTGTTACTAGGTTCGCAACACCTAATACATACTAGCTGCTGTATACGTTTGATTTCACGTTTATTTGACTCTCCGCGATTTGTCCTTGCGGGTTGTAGCTTTGCACAATCAGTTTTGCAAAGACCCGATTGATCCCGATTTCCAAGTACGCATCGATTTTGGCTTAGTCGTGGCAGGGTGCGGATTCGTTTCTTTCTTTCCATGGCTTCAACAACGTTCATGCTAACCACTGGAAACGAGGTGCGATCTAATCTTCGTTGACTGACAACGTTTCGGTTTGATTTTTCCCAAACCATCCTCAGGCCTCTAATCACACATACACACGAAGATACTCACAATAGCAGATTGTAGCAAATCACGGAGAGTCAACAAACGAAGCTAACACTGCGCACTAATCATTCAAATCATATCTGATTCCACGTTTTTCGGAGCACACCAACATATGCGAATTCATATAATTAAACGAACATTGGTTGCGCGGGTGGTGATAACAATTATTATAATCAAGGTTGCGGTATTGATATAAACACTTGACCCATTAATTACTTACCTATGTCAGTATAAACTAAGAATTGTATAGTGTAGAAAAGGCAATTCATCCAGTAGACCGGTTTCGTCCTTATTGGGAACTCATCAAGTACTGGCCAAAATTTGCCGCGGACAGGACTCGAACCTGGGCACGTCTGCTTCGGAATCTGGTGCTCTAACCACTGCGAATTCAAATTAAGCTTGGCGTTGCACGTACACCTATAACTGAGCACATCTTGTCTAGAACAAATGCAACATACCAACACACATTACACAATTAATTGAAGCCATGTGTGCAAACGTGCTTTATAATTTAGAAGCTACTGCTAGACGTAACGAAGGTAAAACCTTTTCAAAAAAAACCAAAATGTTCATGCACTGGCACAACCAAGAGGCACACCTATTCCCATCCGCAACGATGCTAATTGTGTTTATTCCATTTCAACATTTTGGCTAACTGACTGAGAACAATTTTTTTGATAATTATTGCTTCGAATTAGGTATAAACACCAATCCACATTTATAAAAATTTACCAGAATAAACTAAGCAGTGTATAATATTGAAAAGTTAATTCATCCAGTTTTTTTCTTACTGGTGACTTACCAGTAGGAGCCAGTATTACGCCCTCTATCCACTATATAATTGGCTGATAAATGTGGGAAAATAGGACGGTAAAGTGCTCCATACAAATGTGTATTCAAGCGGTAATGGTGTAAACTTCGAATAGAGTCTTCGACAATGCGATTTCAAAGCCACCTCACGAAACGAATGTTCACGAGATTATACTTTCCGTCTTCACGTATTGTCCAGAATTTGCCGCGGACAGGGCTTGAACCTCGGTGCGTATTGCTTCGGAGGTGGTGACTTTATCCACTGCTTCATTCTGCCACACACTACTCATAAATTTCAATTTGAAACTAAATCATTTTTTTTGGTTTTTCCATCTCATCAGAAGGAGTCTGTGTCATCTAATTAGACCTAATATTCCAACTAGCCACCTCCGATCTTCCGTTATAGAACCGACATTACGCAACATCGGGACATGATATTGAATTACATATTTGAATAAATAAACCATCGTTGATTGCGCGCGCGGTGAAAACAATTATAACAATCAGGGATACAACCTACATATAGATACAAATACCATTATGTAAATCACTCTACTGAATGAATTTTGCATATTTCCATCATGCAACGTTGATTTAAGTAATTATTATCTTCGCTCGCGCAATCCATGGTTGTTTAAATAGATAAATTGTCAATTAAATACCATATCCTCAGGTAGCGTATTGTATGTTCTATAATGACAGATTTGCAGGCAAGACAGCATTGAATTCTAAATTGTATTTACGTTCGTGGATGACATATTAGTGATTTGGAACCATGCTGAAGATGAAATAGTGAATTTCTTAAGTTTAATTACAAAGGATCGCCAATTAGAAAAGGATATTTTTACGAAGAATACCCACTCGGGAATCCTAATTAATTCTAAGTCAAATCATCCATATTGGAAGAAAATCGGTATCTTAAACTCAGTAACAACAAGAAGCCTCACATTAACAGACATAAAATCTAGGTACCAAATGTGGTACGAAATGTGATAGCCGATATCGATCAAGGCCAGAGTGCATGGATTTACTGAAGTAACAGGTGTTCAAAAATAGTTGTAATTCTCAATTTCGGTGAACTATAGTATAAATTGATATTCATCATGTTGGTACCATGTTCCGACTCGGAAACCATAGTGTTAGTACCATGTGCTTTTGCGGTACAATAATGTTGGTATCCGTTACTAACACAATAGCCATAGTGTTAGTATCCTTTACAGACTCGGTATATATATTATATAGTGTGAGTTAGCATTAAAGTCGCATTGTCGTTGACTTTAGATGATGTTAGCTTCACTATTACAGGTTTACACATTCGTCTAGTAGATTGTACCGTCCTATTATTCAACATTCTTCGACCAAATATAAAGTGGTTAAAGTGCGTAATACCGGCTCCTACGGTTGAGTCGCCAGTAAGCACGAAACGAATGTGCACGAGATGATACTTTCCGTTCACGCTGTCTTTGGTTTATCCTTCTGGTCACAACTGAAATAATACGTTACTAGGTTCGCAACACCTAATACATACATACATAAAGTCTAGGTAGTTGAAATTAAGCAGACTGTGTGAAATATTCAAAGCTAATGGTTTGTTTCTTAAGTTATTAAATGCACCAATGATGACTGACCCAAAAACGTAATCCTAATTTGCCAAAGTTGTTTTCCTGTGTGTATTGTGTTAACCTTCTGGGACTGGAACTAGAAAATGCGTTCCAAAATGTAAGCAGTAATTCGGCAAAATTTGGTACTACAGCCTTTTCGATGTGCTGAACATATGTGGAAGGCTTAAGAGTGACGAGAACAGTGAGACCCACCAATCACAGAAAAACTGACACGCAATGCACCTGGAAATGTGATGTAATCAAGAGTTAACCGACATACGATTGCTCACAGTCATCCCGCAAAAGTCAAATGCGGCAGAAAATTATCTGATGACGGCGCTGCGCAAAAGATGTCTTTTAAAGGATCCTAATTTGTGCTACGTAAGAGCTATGTAATATAATGTAAGAATGATTCTAAGACGGTCATTTACCCCGTGCAATAGACTTTCTAACCGCAAATAAACGATTTAACTGACAATTATCCTTGCCGCGATTTGCTCTCGCGGGTTGTTGTTGCACAAACATCCAATTGATCCCCATTTCCAAGTACGCATCTGTTTTGTCTTCGATCGGGCTGGATGCGTATTCGTCCCTTTCTTCCGAAGGCTTCAACATCATTCAAGCAAACCACTGGAAGTTAGGTGCAGGTCCTTCAATTCATCAGATGGCGTTTCGTTGCAGTGCTCATGAACTTCTTTACAATAAAATGCAGTTTTCGATAACTGTTTTGCTACTGAAAACGAAACTGCCTAAATCAGGTTTGCATGAAATCCTATGCATTGAAACCCTATGTCCAATCGAGGTAATTAAAGGAGAACATAGAATTGCATAACAGTGTGAATATGTTACTTTGCCGTCGTACTCTGATGATGATCATGGAGGTTCGAAACGCGTCAGTACGTGTGCCTGATGGCAGTTTTATAATGTTGTCCGACGACTGGTTAAATGAAATGGGATTCGTGTTTATTTCATGCTCGCCAACCTTGATTTAAAGTATAGATCCAATCTTGCTCATCATGAGGTAGAGACTGGACACAAATAACTGGGATAAATGTAGACACATAGCGATATATAGTCGAAATAGAATGACGGGACTGGTTGGGAAATCTATCGAAATAAAAGCAGACGATATTATGAATGGAACAAGTGGAGAAAAATGGTTGGGTTCGATGTAGAGTACAACAATAACCAATGCTAGTAAACTATTTTGGTTAGTGCCCATTATTTTATTACGGTGTTAATTTATTATTGACATTATTTTCATTCCAAATTTCATTCTCTAAATGTTCTTTAGTTGCAAACGGTTTTAAAATTTTATGCTCATTTTGAGTTAAACCCGCATTGAAGGATTTTTCTATTTACTCTTATATTCATAATTATTTAGTCAATTATTGTTATCATTTATTACATTTCATACCTTAACTATGCTCCTTTTACTAAATTTTGATCATTTAACCAGACTTTATTCTTCTTTTCTGTTTTGACTCTAGCCTATCTAGTCGTAAAGTCCATCCCCTCCTCAACGTGGTACGACGGTGTCAACCATGTTTCGATGGCTGATCGTACATGGGCTAACGGGGCTATGGCGGTGGTGTCACCAGGGCGTGGTGGATCTCCGACCGGCAATCGGATCTCCTATAAAATACCACATGAGCCCGACGACAGCACCATGACTCGGCGTATGTTCTCCGCCACAAAAGGGTTCAACAGCCACAGGATTACATGGACTCCTGGACAGTACCCCGTACTTCCGAATGACGAATGAGCTCTCAACAGCCACCGGCAACCATGCAACTTACTGCTGCCTTGCAGACTGCGCTTGGATGTGCAAAGGCTAGAGGTGCGTCCTCGATCAAAAGCCGAGTGGTGAGGGGACACCACTTGTACCAAATTCCCAAGAAACTCCATGAAATGTGGAGCCGGCTTATCCTCCAAAAGGAGTCAGCCGCAGTAAAGTAAAGTAAAGTAAGTACTATCTAATGAGCTGACCCTGGTATTAAATTAATTCAAATAATAAAAAATGAAGCAATTATTTATTGAATGATTGCGCTGTGCCAGCGTCAAATTTTGAGTCTCCACGGTTTTCACTCGTGGGCTATCGCTTTGCAATATCAGTTTTGCAAAGATCCGATTGATCTCCATTTCCAAGTACACTTGGAGTTCGTCTTCGTGGTGGATGTGTGCACATTCATACCTTTCCTTCGAAGGCTTCAACATGGTTCATACAAACCAATGGAAATGAGGTACGATCTAATCTTCGTTGACAGACGACGTATGGGAACGTAATTTTCCGTTCCGTCACCAGGCCTCTAAACGCACACAGTCAAAACGTTCACAATAACATATTTGAGCAAATGCGGTAACCTCGTTCCGAAACAGATATATTTATATATTAATTTTTGACTCACTAATGGCTGTTAACAAAGAATTGATTTCAGCAACTAAACTCTATTTATGCATATGCATGGAGCACATGGTAACACCCACTCAACAACCATATATATATATATATATATATATATATATATATATATATATATATATATATATATATATATATATATATATATATATATATATATGTCCTGCAAATGACAGACAAAACCCTTACCTCCAGTACAATATATATATGGTTATTGAGTGGTTAATATCATGTGCTCCTTAAATATGCATATATAGAGTTTAGTTACAGAGATCCATTCATTGTTTACAACCCTAAGTGAGTCAAGAATAGATCTGTTTCAGAACGAGGTTACCAAATTTGTTCTGATGATAGAACGGGAAATTACGTTCCGAAACGCTGTCGGTCAACGAAGATTAGATCGTACCTCATTTCTAGTGGTTATTATGAACGATGTTTATGCCTTCGGAGGAAAGGGAAGAATCAACACCCATCCATCACGAAGATGAACTCGAGGCGTACTTGGAAAGGGAAATCAATCAGATCTTTGCAAAACTGATAGTCCAATGCGACAAGTCAAGATTTAAAATCGCGGAGATTTAAATTGAAAAAAATTATGCTGTCGCGTTCCAACTAGAAACCAACAGGTATCGAAAACAGTTACACTTAGATAGATTTCCATGTGGGTTTATTACATTTTACGAAATAATTTTGAGTTTAAAACACACACACATTTGCACATACGAGACGTGTGCCTATCTAACGAAATTGCAACAGCTGTTATTAAACAAGACAGATCTAAAAATAGCTATAACACCGCTCGCGCAACCAATTTTCGTTTAATTATATAACTACGATGGTTAAAGTGTAATTTCACACGTGCATGATCCGTTTTTTTCAATTTTTATCACTTACTTTCGCACGAAGTATTGTGTTTAAATTTGATTTATTGGGTTCCCCACCCTCTAAGGTGAGGGCAACCTCAACTACTTCATTTCACATGGTGAGTATGCAAACCATAGTCAAACGCTTGTGTACACGACAGTTATGCACCAAAATAAAAAATGTGACGCGCGCCTATCTACCGGAACGTCAGTCAGAGTTTAAAATGGTATGGCTAGATGAACTATTGCACATAAACAGCCATTGATTGCGCGGGCAGTGATAAAAATTACTTAAATCAAAGTCGCGATCTTGATATAAGCACCAATCCAAATATATGCATATATTTGTCAGTGTAAACTAAGTATCGCAGTGTGAAAAAGGCAATTCATCCAGTAGACGCGTGTCATCTTTTTTGGAAACTCTTCACGTGCTGTCCAGAATTTGCCACGTGAGGGCTCGACGTTGGGCACGTCTGCTTCGGAGTCTGTGACTCTAACCACTGAGCCATCCTGCCGCACGCTACACACAATTTTCAGTCCTATCTTAACTCGCGTTTTTAGTCAGCCTTTCCGTCACGTGGGGCCTATATGGTATCTCTATGGACTACAAGTTTCAACTAGCCATCCAAAGTCTATCATTATGGGATAGACACCACACTACCTGGGGAAGTGGAATTTAATTGAATATTAAATATAATTACACGATCACTGATTGCATGGGCGGTGATAACAATTATTTAAATCAAAGTTGTTTTGAACTCTTTAATGCACTCTTCGTCATTGTGAATAAACTAACAAGTATCTAATTCGCGAATGCAGCTATGGCAGGGGAATAGAGTGAAAGATCCATAAAGATGCATGGCTGAAGTAAGGTTATATATTTCTTACACTGTGACCTGGGGACTACCTTGTTAGCTAAGTGAACACGCATTATTTTGCAAAAGAATGCATATTATTGATTATATTCATTTTGTACAAATTAATGTGTTCTCGCATGCAGTTGCAACTATTTTGCACTAAGGATCTGTTTGTCTGTGTGTGTGTGTGTGTGCCATCTGCTGGTTGCTTTCAGTTGAATCGGCCACAAGTGAGTATAATGGCGAGAACCATGATGGTGTAGATAATAATACCGCGGATTTCAGTCACTTGAAGCGCAATTCACTCGCTATGTTCTGTTCACTAATAACGACGTCTAGCGGTTTGGTGGTGATATTGCTGCAATTGCGGATGGTGAATACAGAGATATTGCCTCCAACGGACGGGGTTCCGTGTTTCCTTTTATCATTGATGAACATTGGGAAATAAATGATACTACTACTTTCATTGCTATTTAAGGATTTAACGCCACTTGACGCGCACGTCCTGACAGCACATTTGCTTGACGTTCCGTTAAGGGTTGTGCCGCATTTTAGCAAGTGCTCATAAGTTGACATTCACGTTTCATATTTTGCTGCATGAAGGCGCAGTTAGTACATTAGGAATGAGCGACTTAGTGCTCTTTTACAGTCCACATATAACCATGAACGACATATGGTCATATGGCAGTGAAACATTAGTTACTTTCGGCTTTTGTATGGCTCCGCAAGATGAGGCATTCATGATCCTATTCCCTGGATATGCTGTCGTCTGATTAACTTTATGGCAATGTTCTTTATGAATAAGCGTCAGCGATTGACTAATAACTCCTCTGTACGCGCTATGCCCGTAGCTATAGAAATTTCGGCCAGACGACCGGCGGGCAGAAGCCAGTCAGTTCGGAAATGGTAGCATGAACCTTGCCGAGTCTAAAGGGACACAGCCATCAACCAGGTTCCTGTGAAGCCTCGAGTTTGGTCTAACTGAGCAGTAACTTTTATTGTTAATTGTGTAGTGACGGAATGAGAGCAAGCGTGCCAGACGCGAAGGGCAATTATCGGCTGCTGAAGGAAACTTTGGCCATTGGCATCTGGACAGATTCTGTTCATCAGCCTTGGTTAGCAGACTATCTAGGAGAAGGAAGACTCCGAATAAAAACCATTCTCACTAGGAATGAGCGACCTAGTGTACTTTTACAGTCCGCATACAACCATGAACGACTTATGGTTATATGGTAGTGAAAAATTAGTCTCATTTGGCTTATGTATGGCTCTGCATGCATGCAGTTACCAACGTTACATTTATCTTGACGCAAAAATATACTCCAATTACGTGTTATATATGGCGTACCTATGAAAGTTAGTTAAAAAAGAGCCAGACGAATATGCCAAAGTCAACATGAACGAAAGTTATAATCTCATGTACACATTCGTTTCGCGCTTACTGGCAAATCATCAGTGGGAGCCGGAACAACGCCCTATTTCCACTACACATTTGGTCAAGAAATGTGGGTCATTTGGACGGTTAAATCTATTATGCGAATGAGCATTCAAGCAGTAATTGAGTTAACGTCATATAAAGAATATGACAACGCGAATTCAAAGCCTATTCACTATACGTAATAATTACAGTCTGTAAAGAGTACCAACAACATGATTTTCAAAAAACCGCGCATGCACGTGCTACCAAAACAAATGGTATCAAGTGTAAATATTTCACCAACATTGTGAATTACAACTAATACTGACCACCTATTACTCCAGCAGACCCATGCATTCAAGCCTCGATCGACATCAGGTATATTACAGTTAAATACTGTTTATTGCGAAGAACTAATAAATATGCAAGTATGTATTAGGTGTTGCGAACCTAATAACAAATTAGTTCAGTTGTGACCAGAAGGATAAACCAAAGGCAGCATGAACGGAAAGTATAATCTCATGCACATTCGTTTCGTGCTTACTGGCGACTCATCAGTAGGAGCCGGTATTACGCCCCTTAACCACTATATATTTGGTAGAAGAATGTGGAATAATAGGACGGTACAATCTCCTAGACGAATGTGTAAACCTGTAATAGTGAAGCTAACATAATCTGAAGTCAACGACAATGCGACTTCAAAGCTAACTCACACTATATAATATATATACCGAGTCTGTAAGGGATACTAACACTATGGCTATTGTGTTAGTAACTGATACCTTTTTTGAAATCGATGAGTACCGGATACTAACACTATGGTTTCCGAGTCGGTACATGATACCAACCTGATGGATATAAATTTATGCTAAAGTTCACCCAAATTGAGAATTACAACAATTTCCGAACACCTATTACTGCAGTTAAACCATACACTCTGGCCTTCATCGATATCAGTTATCACATTTCGCGGTAAGCATGACATCATTCAATTCAATATATTACGGTGAAATACTGTTTTGTTGCGAAGAACTAATATATATGCAAGTATGTATTAGGTTTTGCGAACCTAGAAACAAATTAGTTCAGTTGTGACCAGAAGGATAAACCAAAGGCAGCATGAACGGAAAGTATAATCTCATACACATTCGTTTCGTGCTTACTGGCGACTCATCAGTAGGAGCCGGTATTACGCCCTTTAACCACTATATATTTGGTCGAAGAATGTGGAATAATATGACAGTACAATCTCCTAGACGAATGTGTAAACCTGCAATAGTGAGGCTAACATCATATAAAGTCTACGATAATGCGTCTTCAACGCTAGCTAATTATGTATTAGGTGTTGCGGCCTTAAATAGAGCCAGTTCAGGTGTGACCTTAGAAGGATAAACCAAAGGCAGCATGAGCGGAAAGGTATAATCTCTATGCACATTTCGTTTCGTGCTTACTGGCGACTCATCAGTAGGAGGGTATTACGCCCTTTAACCACTATATATTGGTCGAAGAATGTGAAATAATAGGACGGTACAATCTCCTAGACGAATGTGTAAACCTGCAATAGTGAAGCTAACATAATCTGAAGTCAACGACAATGCGACTTCAATGCTAACTCACACTATATAATATATATACCGAGTCTGTAAAGGATTCTAACACTATGGATATTGTGTTATTAACTGATACCTTTTTTGAAATCGATGAGTACCGGATACTAACACTATGGTTTCCGAGTCGGTACATGATACCAACCTGATGGATATAAATTTATGCTAAAGTTCACCCAAATTGAGAATTACAACAATTTCCGAACACCTGTTACTCCAGTTAAACCATACACTCTGGCCTTCATCGATATCAGTTATCACATTTCGCGGTAAACATGACATCATTCAATTCAATATATTACAGTTAAATACTGTTTGTTGCGAAGAACTAATATATATGCCAGTATGTATTAGGTGTTGCGAACCTATAAACAAATTAGTTCAGTTGTGACCAGAAGGATAAACCAAAGGCAGCATGAACGTAAAGTAAAAACGTTTCGTGCTTACTGGCGACTCATCAGTAGGAGCCGGTATTACGCCCTTTAACCACTATATATTTAGTCAAAGAATGTGGAATAATAGGACGGTACAATCTCCTAGACGAATGTGTACCACACCTGCAATACGTGAAGCTACAAATACATATGAGTCTACAGAGGTGAGATGCCGTCTCTCTAACTGTCGTGACTGAAGCTAATTTCGATATGTTGTTCGACGACTGGTCAAATACAATGGGATTGGTGTTTACTTTAAGATCGCAAACTTGATTTAAATAATTGTCACCATCACCCACGCAATCATGGGTTGTTTAATTGTATTACCTATATATGTATATGTGGTGAAAGATGAAAAAAGTTAATGTTCGTAACTGCATAGAAATTGTGCAGCCGACGTTTTCAGCCAAGTGCAATGTACGCGAGACTACTAGATGTGAGAGACGCATATCTTGTTTTGATTTCCATGCATATGCATCGCGGTTCAATTCTCGTTAGTCAGTTTTCCATCGTACTCTGATAATGAGCATCAGTTTTTTTTTAAATTTCTGATGATGCGTGAACTGAGGAAGGCAGCCTGTAACGACCACCCGAATTTCTTGGAGATAGAAGACAACTGGATTTCAGCCTGTGCTGGTCAAAGCGTAGATCAGGCAATAATGATCACGGAAGTTCGGAATGCGTCAGTGCGTTGCGACTGACCGTAGTTTTGCTATGTTGGTCGACAACTGTTTAAATCGAATGGGATTGGTATTTACGTCAAGCTCGCAAATTTGATTTAAATAATTATTGTCACCACCCGTGCAATCCAAGAGTTTATTTACTCCGTTATTTTGATCAAGTAACTTGTTTTCACCTTCATGGTGTTCCATATAACATAGAGCCTAAATTTTTCTACTAGGCTTATTGATAGTTTTTTTGTTACTTTTCCTGATTGTTCTAACGATAATTGAAAGAAATATTGCTCATTTCCCTTTTTAAACACGATGATCAGTTTTTCAGCCAATATTGCAAAGTAGCTTCATTTGCACTTCACTAGAAATATGCTTAAACTTCGTTCGAGCATCAGATTTCGAAGCAGACGTGCTCAGATTCGAGCCCTGTACGCAGAAAACTCTGGACAGGATGAGTTGCCTTTTTCTACATTATACATTCCTAGTTTATACTGACACATGCATGTATATAATGAGACAGATTTTACATCAGAATCGTAACCTTAATTTAAATAATTTTTACATTCATATTTTTAATCGTTTTTGTTAACAATATGTCTAAACTAACTTTAGTAGTGTTTAATATTCGTGAACTTTCATCCCAGTCAACACATTTGTAAAAGGCCTACATGTTCTTCAAAATACCTAGCAAATTACGTAATACCACAGGTAATTCAAAAAGTTACCTTACATCTACTATACACGTGTATGAATAAAAACGTCGTTTTATTTTGAATTCAGCTGAATTTTCAAAAGAAATATGGACATGAATCGAATATAAATTAGGGAATTGTGTTTGTGTGTGCATTCATCAGAATGTGCATTGACTTCTGTATTTTAATTTTTTAATACAACTTCATAGTCCTATGCTTTTCTAAATTTACAATATAAAAACAGATAATTAAGTACAGTTGTCTAGCGAACATGTTTATAGCTGTGCGCAAAGCAATCATCACACGTTGACTTCCAATGTCGTGTAGACATGGGCAACCAATTTGCACTTGATTATTTACAATAATCTTTGTTGCTCTCGGCTCCAGGTACACGACGTTTCCTTCTTTGATCCACTTGATACCGTCTCTTTAAAGGCATTAGTACAGTGTGTACTACCCAAGACAGAGCGGACCTTAATTTACAATTGATATTACACATAGTGTGTACCTGGAAAGAAGGAGAGGGGGTTATAGAGTAATGTAAATCATCAAATGCAAATCGGTCATCCATGACAGCAAGACAAGGTGGGTCAACGGATAGGGTCAATCATGATATTCGTTTTCCAACAAATGTATTCAAATTCCAGTATCTCCATGTAAATACAGTTCGTTATTGTAAATATAAAAAAAATATTATGGCAGTTTGTATGTGAAAACTTTTATACTATTATAGTAATATAATTAAATCATTGAAATGTTGTAACGTAACTTCATTATAGTAGCATGCTTAACGCAAAACGGTCAAAATGTTTAGAGCATCCGCGAATTTCTTCCGAGGGTGGTAGATTTGCATTATCAGTTTCGCAAAGATGCGATTGACCTCCATTTTCCAGTACGCACCGAGTTCGTCTCCTTTTTGTGACTGGGTGCTGATTGCTCCCTTCACTCCGAAGGCTTCCACATCGTTCGTACTAACCACTGGAAATGAGCTATGATCCAATCTTCGCTGACTGACAACGTTTTTGTACCTCATTTCAAGTACGTTCCTCGGGCTTCTAATCACAAACAGACTTCATTGCTGACATTTTATTAAAAAGAAGCCTGATGGGGGTACTGCAAATGCGGTACCGAAACGTTGCCGTTCAACGAAGATTTGTACATACCTCAGTTACAAGGGTCATTACGAATGATGTGGAATCCTTCGGTGTGAGGGGACGTATCAGCACACAGCCACCAAGAAGACGAACTTGATGCCTACTTGAAAATGGGGGTCAATCGTATCTTCGCAAAGCTGACAATGCAATTCTACCACCCAAGAAAGAAAATCGCGGATGCTCTAAACATTTTGACCGTTTTGCGTTACAACATTTCAACGATTTAAACAATAATTGATTGCACGGATGGTGGTTAAATTTCTTTAAATCAAGTTTGCTATCTTGAAGTAAACACCAATCCCATTCTATTTGACCAGTCGTCGAACAACATAACAAGTGCGTTGCGACTGGCCCTAGTTTTGTTATTTTGTTCGACGACTGGTTAAATACAATGGGATTGGTGTTTACTTCAATAATTTACCAAAATTACTATGATAGTCTAAAAGTATTCACACACAAAGAAATATTCTCAATAACCAACTGCATGTACATGGAGATATAGAAATTCGAATACATTTGTTGGCAAACGAATTTCATGTTTGACCCTATCCGTTTGTGGCGAGTTCTCGTTTATGAACTAACGTCGCCGTGATTCTGGCGAGGACGACCGGCAAAAATTGCCATAATATCAACTGAAATGCCAAACTTGGATTTATGCGAAGAAGAATCATGCATACATTTAAATAAATAAATTTTGTTAACTTAAGATAAACACCAATCCTATTTTGCATTATCAGACGCACAGGCTAGCTAAACTATCGCACTCGCATATATTGATTCGTGGCGGCTTTTTCGGTCATCAACAGAGCACGACGGTGAACTGACTAACGAACGTAGAACAACAATGCATAGATTAGATGTAGGAAATAAATTATGTGCCTCTCATGCCTGGGAGGCTCGCAAGCAATCTACTTGACCGGAAACGTCGGCTGCCCAATCTCTATGTCGACACTAACATAAGCACTTTGCAGATTTCGCCAAGTTTATGCACTATGCGATAAAACAATCATGTATTGCGCGGATGGTGATAACACCTATTAAAATAAAGTTTGCGAGCTTCAAGTAAACACCAATCCCATTGTGCTTAACCAATCAATGGCAAACTGACTAACGAGGATCAAACCGCGATGCATAAATAAGGTAAGGAGAATGAGATGTGCACCTCTCGCTCCCAGGCAGTCTCACATACATTAAAATAATTTAAAAACTATCCTATTTCAAATATCATACTAGTGTTTTAGTCGATAGATCACCTAACCACTATGGTCATATTTTTGTGGTCATCTATTTAAGCTTTTTACAAGCCAACCATCCATACGGGTAAACGTACACTGAAAGCACAGAACGTCGCACACATCCCATGTGCTCACGAGTAGCATTCTATCCAACTAGTATTGGTAGCTAGCTGATACTACTACCATAACGCGGCATCACATCGGCACAACACCCAGATGCATCCCTGCCGCGTAATCATGAAACAACCAGCTACATATTGACTGCAATGGAAAACTAGGTGGTCCATTCCCTGTTTGTGATTGCAACTGCGCTAGCATGACCTCTCCTGATTCACAGGCGTGGTATGAGAAGCTCTAGTACGGAGGAAATGTCACCAGTATATCCCCACCTAGCCGTAAAGGCACACAATCCATCGCAGCAAAGGCAACGTCCAGTCTACAATGATGTAATACTAAGTTGTCTTTAAACATTAATATGGCAATATACTGACGCCTCCCTGTCGTGTATTTATGAAACTTTTAGCTACGTGTTGGCTGTAACACAAAACAGGGCCGTCCATTGCGAATGGAGGGTTGCAACTGTGTTATTCTGACATCTCCTCACTGACATGCGTGTTTTGAGAAGCTCCAGCATCGTGGAGGCGTGATCAGTGTCGCCCAATGTGCCTTAAACTCACACAGACCATCGCAGCAACGGAAAGATCCAGTCTACAATGATGTATTACTGTCTATGTTACCTTTAAACTTTAATAGGTTTTTAATGATAAGCTTCTCCGCGAATATCACAGTTCACCCTCTGCACTCCTATTTGAATTCAATTGTCAACCTGTCCACGCGGTTAGTTTCAGATGTTCACGGGTTCAACATTTAGTTTCACACTTGTGCTAATAAATGTCTTCATTTGTTGTCATTTTTTGATTAAATTCCAAAACTATAAACTTGCGTTTTAAAGTTATGATTCTGTTCAGATTGTAACTTTTATCGATATTTTTCTTACTTTTTATTGTTCTCGATTATGATGGCCAAATTGCTATTGCATCTAGCAATCAATAGGTGTAAATATGAGAAACCAGTTAAACTATTGACTTTATACATCCTATGATCAGTTTACATATTACATAGAAAGTTAAAACTGTTTTCCAATATTTTTTCTCAGACAAAATAAGTAAATATTGTTTGCCTATCAATGCAAGACACGAAGCGAACAATTTATCAAATTTTAAATCAATAAGACTACCATCATCTATACCAAGTTGAATATAGAAAAAGTTTTAGTAAAACAGAAATCGCAAACACACCTAAAATCTGATGCATATCGATAGCTTTACACAATAAATTTGTCTAGCGATGATGCTTTGTACAATTTAACCCCAAAAAAGCTAGCTTCATGTGTACCCGTGGGATAAAATATGGAGAACCTGTATCACACACATGTTATAACTCATCCAAGGACACGGACTACATTCCATTCCATCTCGTATATATATATATCTATCTATATATATATATATATATATATATATATATATATATATATATATATATATATATATATATATATATATATATATATATATATATATATATATATATATATATATATATATATATATATATCCCCGTGTGTTTAAAAGAGATATATAATTCTAATCTACTGGCAGGATTTCATTACATACATTGTACCAGTATAAATTAAACGTTGCATGGAATAGCGAGATGCAAGTGGTTAGGTAGAACGAGGTTCATCTTTATTCAACTTATTCTGCAAGTACTTGTCAGAATTTCAGCGACCGCGAATTGAATCGGGGCAAATCCGTTTTAGAATATTGCAACTCATTTACTGCGCTACCCGATATTTAATTGCCATATATATATATATATATATATATATATATATATATATATATATATATATATATATATATATCTATATATATATATATATATCAGAATTTTTGACTGGAATTGGAACAACTGAGGTCATTAGCATCGACATGGCCAAATATCTGACGAAACGCAGCTCAGCGTTGAGACGTCCTATCCATTGGCGGACTTCTTTAATGGAATACAACTATAAACGACTTTAAAGAGACAATCAGTTCCAATGCACTAAAATATTACAAATAAGCGACAATAAATAGATTCACTAGAAGAAACTTCAATTTGTATAGTACGACATGTCAGAAGTCAATTTGTCAATTGAAAGAAAGTCTAATTGGCTTCCCTGAACGATGAGGTAGGCCAAATCGGCGTATACGAAAACTGAACAATCAATAAGCCAATTATGCATAGACGAATAAAGTAGAATATTGTGGATTTGACCGCATTTTTCTTGTGCGGGACAATTGATAGCACTCATAGGTCCATTTTCAGATGATGTAATTTTTGGCCTCAATTGATGGGTTCTCACTTGTCCCTTCTTCTTTAAGCCTTCAATTAGCTGATTGTCTGAAAATGACGTTGGAACAAGATTTTCCAAAGTAGAATATTGTTGCGAATAGTCACAATGTTAGATGTAGCATGCATTTTCTAAGACAATTCAAAGAGATAATGTAAATTTCCACATACTTGGTTCCTAAAAACTAGAAGACATGCATCGACGTATACAGAATGGCATAACCAGTATAGTCACTTTTAATCTTGGTTGCGATCTTGATATAAACACCCGATCTATTATGTAGATACATTTGTCAGTATAGACTAAGCATTGTATAGTATAGACAAATGGATACACATAATGGTTCAGGTGTTTATATCAAGATCGCAGCCTATATTAATAGTAATTGATATAATGCCCCGTGAAACCAATGCTCATTTTATTAGTATAAAGTCATTTTATAGAAAAACATAACATTACAAAGTCAGCATGAAGAAAACGTATAATCCCGTTGACGCGTGTTTCGTGTTTAATGGCGACTTATCTATATAATCGGCATTACGCTCTAAGCTAAACATATTTCTGATCAAACAATGTGGGAAAAAAGGAAGGGCTTAATCTCATATTAAAGCATCGGACCATATATATATATATATTCTTTTTGAAATGTGAGCTTTAATAAATTCATTGTACCTTCCTTGTGTGCAAAAACAGATATTCCTGTATCTGATAAAATTTTTTTTTTTTTGCACAGAGGAAGGTGTATATAATATATATATATATATATATATATATATATATATATATATATATATATATATATAGAGGAAAGGAATAGATTATATACAAAGTGTCGGTAATATACTAGACCGACCTTTTTTATTGGTCACTCGTCAACAGTAGCCAGAATTGCCGCGTTTAAAGTTCTAACTCGGGAGTATTCGGTGCAGTTTAATGCCACTAATCTACTACGCCCTCGAAGCCAATCACCATGTTCAATTTTCAGTGTAGAACTAATTTATGCCTATGTATACATATCCAATACATTGTCACTTAAAAAATCCCTTAAATAATTGAAAATAAATGTTTTTCTTAAAAATAAACCGTTTGCTATAACCAAAAGACGCGAACATAAATAAAATAAATAGCGATATGTATCTCTCTCTTTCTCTCTCTCTCTATAATATATATATATATATATATATATATATATATATATATATATATAAATGTATTTATATATAAATACTCTAAATCTTTGTGCATTTTCATGCTTACTCAAATTCTTTTGATTTACTTTATTTCAGGCAAACCTAAACAACCTCCTTCAAGTTATATAGTTACAATCATTACTCAGTTTTTGTGGGTGGTTTGATTTTTGTGATGATAAGGATGAGTAGAGCAGAAATGCAGAGACCAAAAATTTAGGTCTCCCTAAGCTACAAAAATGCGCACAGATTACTCATTAAAATTATATATATATGTATATATACATATATATATTTATATATATATATATATACATATATATATATACATATATATGTATATATATATATGTATATATATATATATACATATATATATGTATATATATACATACCCTATATAACACTCGTAGTTTAGCCAAATTAAATGTGCGTGTTAATGCTGCTTCAACTTTCTTTTGTGCCATTCATATTTCATAAACTTGATTACAACAGAAATTGCCGGGGTTGTATGCCATACTTAGTTAATATTTATAGAGTTATCTGATCAACTATTCCATTTTATATATGGCTCCAGCAAATGTGTCAACGCGAACTCGGCTCTTCGATGGCATATCTCAAATAATATTAGTTTGAACCACAAAAATGCCTTACTCTCACCTAGCTGAAAAATTATTCGTAGGCATGTTTAGAGTGGAAAATAATACTAGATCGGTTATTCCTAGTGCGAATATGATATTTTTATTCAGAGATTTTCTACTCTAAGGTTGTGTGCGACCAAAGTATGTCGAGCACCATCAGCGCATAACATCTTACTTTGTAACAATACTAGCTCAGATGTCCTTCAGAGTCTTAATCGTGGATCCCGCATTTGGCACGCTCGCTTTTATTTATACACTACCTATTTAAGTGTTTGCTGTGCCGTAAAATTATTTATACACTACCTATTTAAGTGTTTGCTGTGCCGTAAAATTGAATCGAAATTTTACCATTACGGTTTATGCTAGTTCTTTTACGTTAACCAGAGCC
The DNA here is from genome assembly GCA_029291075.1 of Eudiplozoon nipponicum. Classification (NCBI taxonomy): domain Eukaryota; kingdom Metazoa; phylum Platyhelminthes; class Monogenea; order Mazocraeidea; family Diplozoidae; genus Eudiplozoon; species Eudiplozoon nipponicum. The sequence goes on from JAQBSW010008589.1 coordinate 24,584, forward strand.
ACGGTGGTCATCATGTAGGTAATTTCTATTCATACGAACCGACTAGCTATAATAACTGAATTAGTGTTTATTTTAAATAGGTTAATTTGACTTAAATGATGGTTATCGCTGCCTGAAAGAGAGATAGCTAGTAAATTGTTAAACTAATGAGATTGTGGAAAAGCTGCGAATAAAGCTATGCTCGTCGCTGCGTCAACATTCTGAAGCTGCATGTCTCTAAGGCAATAAGCAATACCAAACACCAGATTCTGCGTCAAATTCTGGCCAGTGCGTGATGAGTTCCCAAGAAGGGCGAAACCGGTCTACTTGATGAATTGTCTTTTCCACACTATACGATACTTAGTTTATACTGTTAAATGTTTGTACTTAATGGACCAGGTGTTTAAATCAAGAGCGCAACCTTGATTAAAATGTAATATCCAATTCTGTTGGATCTTCCTTACTTAATTTTTAATTTATGGTCTCTTAAGAAACAAGGAAGATTGAAAATTGCCAGTACGTGCGACTTAAAGTGGTTCACACGTGTTGTTTAACGTGGTAACAGAAGGGCTAAACTTTATGTAAATAATTTTATAACCATTCTCTTAATCAATAACTGCCCGCCTAGCTTAAACATTATTTTATACGCCTATCTTTAGTATTTATGCGGTTGTTTTTATTTCTGCAAATAAACGCAGTACAAAAGACTGATGGCGGCTCAAGCTAACGCAGTTGGCAAGCCGAACACGAAATCTGGACAGCGTTTGTCTTCGCTTGGTTCTGACGGCAGAAGCGTGCCTGACGTAGTCACTTTGTTTGTATATACACCGTATGAGGTGGAAATGTGTGGCCCTGTCGCACCAACGCCTAATTATGCGACCTGGCCAGATCTGGTGCGAATTTACGAACAGGTAAGATTCAGTTGTATTTTTGTTTATTTACAAATTGTGGCGAATTCAGATCAGATTATTGATCAATTAACTCACTCCTAAACATATGTTCCCGAGGCTATGAGGCAAGGCTTGAGTGTTGCATTTAGAAGAATTACAGGTTAACAAAGATGTAGGAGGGTGATAGACAGAACATCACTGTAGACTGCACATTTCCATCGGTGTGATGGCCTAAGTGTCTACGACATATTGCGCTCTACTGTTAATGTTCGGCGTTGCAAGTTTCTCGTACTCTGCATCATCATCATTATCATGATGCACAGCAATGCGAAAACCGATAGTAACAAAATTTTCACTGCCATATAATGTTATCAAGAGATACATAAACACAAAAATGTTTATACATAACGACAAAAATAATTATTTAGACACACAAATTATTAATGAGACCTAGGAGACAGGGAGAGCACCTAGTTACTATGAGCCTATCTATCTAGATAACACACAGAAGTGAGGCAAACTAAACCTCCACACACACCATTATGGCCAAGTCAGCATTAAGGCAAGGCAACATCAGCAATACGGCTTCCTTGCGGGTTACACTGTATCACATCATAAACAAAATCCAACCTCGCAGCTAACTCTGCCCTACTACGAAAAGAAAGTTACGAAAATGATTCTACTAGACATCTGAAACAACATCGCCTCTGAGCTCGATTTGATGCCATATCGCAAAGGGGTTTCAACCAAGAACTATGATGCGCACGTGGACCCCATTCTGGCAGACGAGTGGATCCTATGTAACTTGTATGCTTGTTTGGCAGCGAGGCATCAATATTAATCTACTGTAATACATCCAAATATGAATGTGTAAAGTAGTGTTCTTTAACATCTAGCGGGTAACTGTGCAAATGTTCTGCTGTCATGTTACAGCGAATTATCATTTTATCTATGCCAATGTGTTTCTTTCTATGATGAGAGTAGTGGTGTGCATAAATACGAATATAAATGCATACATATAGGCATGCAGATACAATTAGAAGCATATCCAGGTCAACGTTGATTTAGATCTCCTACAAGGTGGGTTCCATAGGAGCCTATGCTAATAAGGCGGAGTTAGCCAGGTCTCCCCATTGGACGCTTTTCGCCGTTAGGTTCACAGATTTTTTATATCCATGCATCTCTTTATGATCGACGGTATTGTGCAGCTTGTGCAAGAGAACTGTGCCGCAAATAGTTGTATTCGGCAATTAGATTGCTACTTAACTCCTGCGACTGTAACCCTCAACCAGAATTACTTATGTAGCCTAGCGAGCAGGAATTATATGTGGCCCTTATGAGAATAATCTGCATTTCATAACAGTAATAGTACGTTAAATAGCAGCTTAGAAGAATTAGTCGGCTCGTTAATTTACTTTCCATTAATCCCTTGTGATGATCAGCTGGAAATGACCTTAACTAAAACCACCGAATGCATCGATTTGCAATGCTGATCAGATTCTGGCAGTTGTAGTCGGTCATTTGCCATAAAAATGAACGGAAATTTTACTTGACCTAATTGATCTTGAATTTGGTTTTCAGTGGAATACTCGGACAAATCCGGAGTGTTTTACAGAGTTTACCTAAGGCAGTTGCGGAAACGCTAATGAGTCTGAACATCTCAGCAGAAGTCAATCCGTCTGGTTTTACCAGTCGTTCTTGATTGACGAATTCGTGGCATACTGTCTGCAGAGCGCAATTCAGCACCAGCTTAGACTGAAGGCAAATTAGCCATAATAAGCATTTTAGAGGCGTTCAACTTCAGACCACCCCGAAAATAGTTTTTAGCGCAATTGGAGGCTCCTCGGAGCACTTCTTTCTATTTTGTGAGTAATGTCGTTAGTTTCTAGGTCAGCAAGCCAGCTTTCTTAAACGATTTAGATCCGGATAAGAGTTGCCGTGGCTTCTGTGAAAACTGCATCCTAAACATAATTGAACAAAGTGGGAGCATTGTGACATTTCTGTCGAACGCCGAAGGCAATTGAAAAAATGTTTAGAAAGACCATTCCTACAGTTAATTCTGGCCAATGAGTCCTTAAAACCGGCCACAAGTAATCGAAACAATTCGACCGGAGCGCATTAATTATGCTTCGCTCACCTTGACATGCATCGTAACATAGAATCGAAAGCGTTTAAAAAGTGTGTACAAGCAACGATAATGGGTTGCTGGAACCGTTATCGTGACGCGGGGTTTGACAAAGTGCCTGACTGACCTACGCATACTACTCCCGTCAAAACCCTGCCTGGGTTGGCCTAGTTTGCTTCACTTTTTTCAGAAAATTTTCTGTTATTAATACCGTTGATCACCTTCTATGAAGTACGGAAGAAACTGATACCACGATATTTAGCTGGAGTTCTAGTGCTACTTTTTGTAGATTGACACCACAACGGTACTCATCCAGTACGTATAGACAGATTTCTTTCTCCAGATAGCAAAAGCAAGCTCAGGATAATCCTTGTGAGCTTTTATTTATCCCGCATTTCTACACTTCAAAATCATATAATCGATACCGAGGTCTTTGCGGTTTGTCCTTTTATTTCTGGTCTCTGCAACTTCATCAAAAGAGGAGTTTAATATCCATGAACAACTTCATATTTTATCCTACCATTCGTGTAACGTAGCGAGTTAAGGGAGTTTTTAAAGTTGTTGTGAAGCTGCGCTCCAGAACGTCGTGGAGCGCTTGCTCCCTTGGAAGAATGATCACTACTAATTCGTCATATTTCAGCGCAACGATTAAAGAATATTTTACGTTTCGACGCTGATTCCAGTTCATAAGAAATATTACGTCAGTGTTGACACTCATCCACTACGTAGCTGGCTGAGAACTTCTTGTATAGCTTACAAGCCAGTGTGAGGTTTCACCTTGGTATTGTAGCATAAGCTATTTGTTGAGAAGCTTGACTGTCATAAGAAATGGTAAACAAGCTCTCCGATGTGTGTATGCACCATTGTGTTGGTCTCATGTACCTTGCTGGAGCAATAAGTGTTCAGGACTGGTTGTATTTCTCAATTTGGGTAAAATTTAGCGTAAATTGATATCCATCATATTGGTACCATGTACCGACTCTGAAACCATAGTGTGAGTACCGTGTACTTTTCGGTACTACAATGTTGGTATCGGGTACTGACACAATAGCCATAGTGTTGGTATCCTCTACAGACTCGGTATATATATTATATAGAGTGATTTCGCATCGAAGTCGCATTGTCGTAGACTTTATATGATGTTAGCTTCACTATTGCAGGTCACACATTCGTCTAGGAGATTGTATCGCCCTATTATCCCACATTCCTCACCAAAATGTAGAGTGGTGAAAGGACGGAATACCGGCTCCTACTGATGACTCGCCCGTAAGCACGAAACGAATGTGCACGAGATTATACTTTCCGTTAATTCTTTCATTGGTTCGTCGTTCTGGTCATTTTTGAACTATTTAGTTACCGGGTGCGCAACTCTTAATACTCAGTTTTAGATATATTAGGCCTCTGCCACAAACAGTATCTAGAAGGAAAGTGAAGGCTTAATTATTCATTTACTTCTTAGCGTTTCAGTTTTTAATTTAGTATGATGTTGGCTTTAGCGGATGCTGGCCACGCTGAAACAACCATTCCTGAAAGCATGCTGCACAATTGTATCCGTTTTGAGTGAAAATATATTCCAGCAGGAAATCGGCGGCCACTTGGCGTGGATTTTCAACCAGTTGCTCACAGCCAATTTCCAGAGCACCCGCGGTACGCTCTCTTTTCTTGAACAAAGACTAGCCATTGTCTGCTTATCAGAATGTAGCTGATCCGAGTAGGATGACATGGCACCATCATATAGGCGTGGACTATGTCGCTAAGCCTTGTGGCATGAGACCAACTGCTGTGCTGAAACATTGCGTTTAACTTGACAAATTGAAAATAAAGGACACGTTTGGTGACTCCGGCGCCAGTTACAGGGCTAATTTCAGCCGAGGTGCTTTCTGCATACACCTCAGTATCTCGCGAAGTCTCGATCTAGTTTGGCGATGGATTTTCTGGCAACCTCTAGGGTGTCGTGATAACATCAAAATGATCCAGTCCAGATTATAGGGCCTTTCTGTAGTAGCAGCTGTTCAACATTGTTAATTATTTTCAGTTTTGTTAAAAATTAGCCTACCTGATATTATTTGCATACTTGGCAGGCTCAGTAAATATAACACGTGAGGAGTTTGATATTGAGCGGAAATTCTAAAGCCTTTATATAATATTGACTGCCCAACAGATATATATATATATATATATATATATATATATATATATATATATATATATATATGTGTGTTTGTGTGTGTGTGAGTGTGTATAAACATGTATGATGAGATAAGAAATAGATTATTATTCACGAAATAAATGGCCGCTTATCCACTTTGTTATCAATGTGTTTTATCTTCCTAATTATATATATATATATATATATATATATATATATATATATATATATATATATATAAGGTATAGGGTGCTATTTCGGCTCCTACTGATGAATCTCCAGTAGCGCACGAAAAGTATGCGACCATGAGATTATACCTTCTCGTTCATGCTAACTTTGTTTTATCCTTCTGGTCCTATTTGAATTAATTTTTTACTAGATGCGCCACACCTTATACACAATTACATGTGTATTAGTTCTCCGCAAAAAAAACATATAACTATTATATATTTAATTGAACGGTGTCATGATTACCGCGAAGTGTGATACCCGATTTCGATCAAGGCCAGATTTTATTGATTTGCTGTAATAGCAGGCATTTAAAGGTAGTTGTTATGCTCCCTTTTGGTAGAATTTAGCCTACCTTGAAATCCATTGTGCTGGCATCATGCACCGACTCAGCAATTATAGTGTTTGTATCGTTTAGGTGTTTGGAATGTTGTGCCGTCCAACTTTCTCACCGATAAGTCGCCAGAAGGCACGAAGCGAATGTATATATGGAATTACGTAAGTGGTATGGCAAATTGTCACTTGCATTACATGCTAGTCTAAATTTCATGTAAAATATATTTTACTGGACTTCGTGGTACGTAAAGACGCCTTGGTGTCGTTCAGATTGGCCACTGGTTAGCAGACCTCCGCGTCGCAGGTGACGCTAACGAGTGCCAACGTCCGACAATGGAGTTTTGCCTGAATAATTGTAAGATCTTGACGTCGGTTCGGAAATAAATTATGGATTCGTAAGTTACCGCCAGTACTTCCGATCTATATTGCTAGGTGCATAAGGACGAAATCATAGTGTTATAAACGTATTTATGTGGCCATCTTTTGGACTGTTTAGATGGATGCACGAATAGATGTTAGTTAAATGTCTAAGAAAGAAATTTAGAAGACCGAATCATAAATCCAGAAATCACAAACCGATGATTGAAAATATAGAACAGGTTGCAAAAGTATTTAGCCAACACGTTAGAAGAGGTAAACTCAATCGAGCTTTGCTCGCTTTTCTAAAGGTTCTTGTGGCATGGTTTCACTGAACTTGGGCCCAAAGCGTTCCATCGCTGACGGATCAATGGGCAACAACAATGCAAACTCGAGACAGTACATGTCCTTGAAGGGCGCCACATTGCGTACAAATCGCATGTTCCAATGCAGAATGCGAATGCGAGCCTCCGAGTGGCCCAGCAGATTTTGGTGCCCGATTAAAGTAAAACTTATTGCAACTTATCGCAGAATTAAAATAGCATGCAAAACCGAAAATGTGAAACACTACTCATCGTCGCGGATATCCTTGTATTTCAAGTGACTATTAATGAGATTTGCTAATAGGAAAAGAGTATATTGATTGTTCCAAATAACCACAAAACGAAAATAGAGAACTAACCTCAAATATAAATTGTACAAGTTTATTATTAGTTGATAATGCGTCTCAGTTCAACACATAACTCTTATTGAATAAATAATTGCATATTTAGTAGTTGACGTCTAGGTAATGCTAATAAATGTAAAATTCTTTTTGCAGGATCACTCACCACTCACTCCAACTGCGACATAGCTGACAGGTTTACTTTCATTGGGAGGTCTATCAATAACTCAAGCCATATGGTTGACGAGGTAAGAAAGAGAATCGCGAAAGCTAGAGTAGCTTTCTCGAGTCTTCGCCATTTAAGGAAAAACGTGAGTGTTTCACTCTGCCCAAAAGGTCGTGTTTACAATGCACCTGTACGCGCAGTTTTATTATACGCTAGTGAGAATTGGCCCCATAGAGTTGATGTTTGTAGATGCTTTCAGGCATTCGACCATTGTTATTTGCACATGTAAGTTTCCAACATCGAATAACCAATGCTGACATCCGTAGAATTATCTTCGTAACTTTATTTTCCTAGTGGGGCAGAGTTAACTGCGAGGTTTGATTTTGATTATGACGTGATACATCGAAACCAGCAAGGAAACTGTATTGCCGAGGTTGTCCTGCTTTAAAGCTGATTTGGCCATAATTTTATTGTGTCGAGGTTTAGTCTGCCTCACTTCTGTGAATTATCTAGATCAATATACTCATAATGAATAGGTACTCTCTCGCGCTCTCTCTCTCTTTCTCGTGAATCTCACGAATTTGTGTGCAAAAATTATTATTTTGTTATTTTAAGGTAGGATTTTGATTTTTGATTTGCCTATGGTCCTAATGCGGTTACACATTAGTTATCAATAGCCGTTATATGATTGTGCATGATGATGATGATAAATTAATAATTATTATATATTCGAAGTATGCACAGAGTAATCTATGCATGTTATAAGACAGAAAGCATATATTTTAAATGTATTATTCAAGGTGCACGTAAAACTTGAATCATATAAGGAAATAGACAATGTTTATATAGATATGGGAGATTTTAACGTCCAGCGGTCCCACAGTTCTTGACCACATAAGTTGTGATTATGGGGCGTAGTACCTGCTCCTACAGATCAGGCGACATTTGGCACGAAATTTTTGTGAACATGAGATTTTACCTTTAATTCATGCTGATTTTGGTATATGCCTCTGTTCCTATTTGAACCAATTTTATCTGGCTTCTCCTTACCTATTGCATAACTGCACATATATTAGTTCTTCGCAACGACGAATATGAAACCTATAAATTGAAGGATTGCGAAATGTGAGCGTCACAGTGATGGATGTCACGATTTGCAATCGTGGGTTGTCGCTTTGCATTAGCAATTTCGCAAAGATCCAATTGATCCGCATTTCCGAGTACGCATTAAGTTTTTCTTCCACCTCCGAAGGCTAAAACTTTGTTCATACTAAACACAGGAAAGAAGATGCGAAGATTAGGTCGTTCCTCATTTCCATTGATTAGTATGAACGAATGTTTGCGAATATATAAGCTGTATGACTATCATCATATAAACACATTTTGGCAATGCACGACCAAATATACGAGCAAGATAATACATCTGCACGAGACAAATGGCTAAACTTTCCTCAAACACAATCTATGCTAAGTTTAGATAGAGAACTACGTTATCAGATATCGAAAACTATAAAACGAGCCAATACAAAACCAATGTGACGTAAAAATTGTTATCCAAGTTATCTTTTATTCATTAATTTAGAAAATTGGGTATACTTAAGTCCTGTAAATAATTTATTACAATCAATTTTGCGAGCTTGGTATAAACACCTGACCCATTAATTACTTACATTTGTCAGTATAAATTAAGCATTGTATAGTCAGAAAAGGCAATTCATCCGGTAGAACGGTTTCGTCATTATTGGAAACACATTGAGTACTGGCCAATGCCGCGGACAGGGCTCGAACTTGGGCACGTCCGCTTCGGAATCTGGTGCTCTAACCACTGAG
>JAQBSW010008590.1:0-33300 GCA_029291075.1 Eudiplozoon nipponicum
ATTCATTGTACCCTTTTTATGTGCAAAAACAAAAAGAAATTTTATCAGATATAAGAAAATTTTCTTTCGCATGGTCTTCTCAAATATCTACTCATGAACATATCTTTATATATAAATTGGAAAGCAAAACAAGATAGAAATACGTGAACAAAGCGAGTGTGAAAAATAGAAACCAATCAAATTGCGTGCGTCACATCCAGTTCAAACTCAATGCTTGTACGTGCTTCTTCTGCTTACATAAATCCGGCTGCAATTTGTTTATCCATAAGGCTTCGTATGTGGCTAGCTCCCTTTTGTTTCTGCATTTAGTAATTACTTTGAATGCTACGTCTGGAGAACATACGTGCGTTGTTTCGATGATGTGTTGCGCAATAGCAGACGTGTATTCACCATTTGATTTAAAACAGGCGTTCAAGTTGCAATGTTCTCTCATTCGAGTAATTAACCGTCTGGTCGATCGGCCTACGTAAGTTGATCGACAACTTGCGCATGTATATTGGTAAATAATATTTGATATCGACATTAACGGCTGTTTCTCTTTGATTGCTGGTAAAGGCAAGTGTGTTACCCTAAATAACACTCGTAGTTTGGCTGCATTAAATGTGCGTGTCAATGCTGCTTCAACTTTCTTTTGTGCCATTCGGGAAACTGCATCCCCCTTAAATGGGATGTTTAGGTAGACAGTTTTCTTTTCTGGCCCATAGTACGTCTGTTTCTGGTTAACTCCCCTTTTAATAATTGATTCAATTAATTGTCTGGGATAGCCATTAGACATTAAATCGTTAATTGCCTTATTATATTCATTTTCTTTAGAATCTTGACTAACCAACCTGTCAATTCTTGAGAAGCAACCACGAACTGTTGATAATTTATATTGAAATGGCACAAAACTGCTGTAATGCAAATACTGTGCAGACCATGTTGGTTTATGGTAAATTGTTCTGTTTAATTTACCATTAGTTTCTTTCTTTAACAGTACATCAAGGAAAGGCAGACAGTCATCTTTCTCGTGCTCTGACGTGAAACCGATATTCTTATGTGCTTTGTTGAAACTTTGAAGCAATGTTCGTGATTGCGACCTGTTTTTAAGTACAAGAAATATATCATCCACGTACCGTATATATTGAGCACATTTACTTATGTCACTCTTTAATGATGTATTTTCTAGGTGCCCTAGAAAAATCTCAGCCAACACTGGAGATAAGGGGCTTCCCATTGCGACACCATCAGTCTGTTTGTAGATGTTTCCATTAAAACGAAATCGTACGTCTTTCGTGCATAATAAGATAAGCTTGCGTAGAGTTTGACCTGGCACCGGCGATGGTAATATATCGTGTTCTACCGCTTTGACTATAATGTCAATGGTTTCATCAATTGGAACATTTGTAAACAAAGACGTAACATCAAAAGATACCATAATCTTGTTTTTAACATTTATATCTTGAATTTTGTTTACAAACTCAAACGAATCGGCAACCGAATAATTACCTAGTAGTTTACGTAATGGTTCAAGTAAACGAACTAGCCATTTAGCTAGTGCATGAAACGGAGAATTTACCATTGATAAAATTGGCCTCATAGGACAACCTCTTTTGTGTGTTTTTGGTAATCCGTACATTATTGGTGTAGATGATCCAACTGGCTTGAGCTTCTGTGCAGTGGCCTCATCAATAAAACCGGCATCTGTCAAAATCTTAATTTCATTTATTACTTTGCGCTCCACCTTGTCTATTTCATCTGATTTATCGTCTAGACGTGTGAATTTTGTATTGTCATTTAACACGTTTTCCATCTTTTGTACGTATTCAGATTTGTCCATTATAACTGCGCTCTTTCCTTTATCAGCGCGTAGTATTTTGATGTCTGCATTTCTGCTGATATTTCTAAGTGCATTTAGATCAATTGGAACATTTGTAAACAAAGACGTAACATCAAAAGATACCATAATCTTGTTTTTAACATTTATATCTTGAATTTTGTTTACAAACTCAAACGAATCGGCAACCGAATGATTACCTAGTAGTTTACGTAATGGTTCAAGTAAACGAACTAGCCATTTAGCTAGTGCATGAAACGGAGAATTTACCATTGATAAAATTGGCCTCATAGGACAACCTCTTTTGTGTGTTTTTGGTAATCCGTACATTATTGGTGTAGATGATCCAACTGGCTCGAGCTTCTGTGCAGTGGCCTCATCAATAAAACCGGCATCTGTCAAAATCTTAATTTCATTAATTACTTTGCGCTCCACCTTGTCTATTTCATCTGATTTATCGTCTAGACGTGTGAATTTTGTTTTGTCATTTAACACGTTTTCCATCTTTTGTACGTATTCAGATTTATCCGTTATAACTGCGCTCTTTCCTTTATCAGCGCGTTGTATTTTGATGTCTGCGTTTCTGCTGATATTTCTAAGTGCATTTAGATGCTGCTTTGTCAACGCACATGCTGCTCTGCATATATATATATATATATATATATATATATATATATATATATATATATATATATATATATATATATAATTGAGTGCATAGTCCTGATGTCAAACTGTAAATAATAGCCGTGTACCCCTTCCATTTATATTTTACATTAATATTGATCTAATACGTGTATAGCTGATTACATCGTACAGATCACATAAATCATTCTGTCAAATATATAGTAGATTCCACGAATGGTGATGTATACAAATGATGAGTAGTCAATGTGCGCAATGCGGAATATTAACCTGGTTTTGTATTAACTCAACACTAAATTAATTAGTATAGATTACATCTTCTCAATCAAATGCATATAAGCATAGCATTCATGAATAAAACTTAAAGATACAGTTAATGCCTATGAAGAATTATACATATATCTAAAGGTTAATGTTCCAGAAATAAATATTTTTATGGCGTTAAAAGTATTTGGTTCGATGAAAACATGTACCAGAAAATCGGTGTGAAGCTAATAAGTTTATTAAATCAAGATTTCGATACGGAAATAAACACCGATTCCATTGTGTGCATAAATTTGTCAGTATAATGGGATTGGTGATTATTTGAAGATCGTAAGCTTGATTTATAGCTCGCGCAATCAATTTTCCTGTAGGCTAATTAGTCGCTTCATTAGTTTCGTTTATTAAACTTGTGAGGTATTTTGCGTCTGATGAAGGCTATCGATAAGTTTAGCCGAAATATTTCGAGAAAAGAAAACTACTGGAACAATGAAAGCTGCGTTAGTCAAAACGCTGATCAGGTAAAGCTAATTAGATGACTGCGGTTAGTTAGTTAACATGGCATTTCAGGTAAAAAGTAGATAAGATGGTGTTTATCAATTCTAACCGAGAGTTAAAATCATTACACCTTTCAAAAAATTGCACAAGTTTTCGAATATTGATGAAAGTCCAAACTTGTAAACGCGTCTGTCATAATATTACAATTTATTTTAGACTGCGCTTAACAGTTAGCTTAGCCGTGAATTTTAGAAACAACTCGTATACTTCACCATATATTTCGCTTGTGACTAACACTACGAAATTATCTGACATAAAAGTTATAAATTCGTTTAAACATATGAAAGCTAGACAGAATATTTTGATGTCAAACGATAAACGACAAATCTAATTTTTCAAGCTGGTGACCCTTATGCAGCAATTCCATTGTCAATCAATTTTTGAAATTTAATTTCGCCATTTACAAGTGAATTTAACGCAGAGTCATGCTAGCTCGTGTCAGCTTCACATATTGATTTCTACACAAGCATTATCGAAGCGTAATTGCGTGGTATCACAAAGGTTTTCGTGCGTGACGCAGAGATTAAATGGTTTAACGAAATAAATCAGATATAGCCTTTCCTAAATGCACAGATTTCATAGTAATCTGGCAAACATCATAATATTACGGTTATAAACTAGAAAACTAACTGACCAAGCAAATTCAACATATACAACCATTCGTTTCGTGCTTTGTCGACGATTTGATTTGTAGTTAGTTTCACTAATACAGGTTTACACATTCCAATAGTAGATTGGACCTTCCAATTGTCCCACATTCCTCACCCAATTATACGGTGAGTATAGGGCGCACTACCGATTCCTACTAATGAGTCGCCAGCAAACACGGAACCAATCTGCACATTAGATCATACATTCCGTTCATGCTTACTTTGGTTTTTCCTTCAAGGCATATTTGAACTAATTTGTTACTAGGTGCGCATTACCTTATTCACAATGCATATTAGTTTTCCGCAACAAACAGTATCTAACATAGTAGAATTTCCATTGATAGACGCAGTCAAAATTGTTTAATTCAATTTTTGGTACCTAAAGTAGCACCCCAATGCCAAAATATAAACAGTCGCATAATAAAGTAAAACTACTGTCAGGTATGCTGACTAATGCTTCTATGGATTCCACGGCCATCACCAGCAGATGACGGACCATTCATAAGAGAGAATATACCGTAACTTTTTTTTGAAAATCTTAGGTAGGGCACTCTCAGTCTGAGTGTTCACATACGCATTTACAAGTATATATCCTTTTCACCATTCGCTATCCACATACAAGATATTCAAATAAGCAAACAGAAAACGATGGTAAACTGACCAACGAGGGTCAAAACACAATGTAAATATTATCAGTTGAAAAGAAAAATGGGACTCCCGTACTCAGTGCCCTTATATGAAATTAACTTTTGCATGTTTGATTGATACACTATACCTGAATCTAATTTCATCGGCAAAATTATTGTGCAGACAATTGTACAAACTTTTTCTGCAATACTGGTTCGTTTTATTCAATTTAAAATAACAGATTGCGAGTACGATTATAATAAATATTTATTACAGTAAAGATTTCGGGCTTGAAACAAACACCAATCCTACAATTTAAGAATTCATCAAGAATAATATAGCTACCATAAAATACACGTACCAGCTTCTACTAAAGTTCCATGAACCCATTCAGAGCGACATTGCGAGTTAACAAACGAGGATAAAACCAAAATCGTATATGAGTAATGAAGGGCAAAATGCAAGAGGCAGCTAGTCACTTGGAAGGAGGTGTCGGATGTCCACGTTCTGTAACCTTTTCGCAGCTCTAACTATAATCAAACGAGTTATTCGATTAGGTTATGGATGTTTACGCAATGGTGATAAATATTATAAAGTTAAGTCAAGTTTGCGGATTTAGAAAACGCCATTCCACTTTTGACCAGCCTAATAACGACAAAAACCATTGTGCGTTACGCGCAATGACGCGTCTATACTTGCCAATTTCATCACCAGACCACGACGTAAAAATGATTCACGTAAACGAAATGGAAATATATTTATATTATGTATTCAGAAATGTAGTTCTTACCTGTAGAAATGTCACATGTATTATACTTAGCTAATATGTTGTCTGCCGACACGATGATGTAATTTAGCATTATGATTGGCAAAGTAAAATTACATGAATTATTACCTTAATATGCTCAAATCAAGAAACACTTCCTACTACGAAATGCAAAAAGCTACAAACATATTTGATGTGATTATGAATACTCACAAAATGTAAATAAATCAAACTGGATATATTTTTGCTCAGTCATTTTAATAGCGACAGCAATCTATTAATAAAACAATACATACATAAATGAAAATCTAGGTCTTTCGCAAGGTAGGATTTTAAAGAATCTATGTCAATGAAACAGAACTAACCAGGCCTCTTCTCAGCACACTGCTTAGTTCAGTTGTGACCAGAAGGATAAACCAAAGAAAGCATGAACGGAAAGTATAGTCGCATGCACATTAGTTTCGTGCTTACCGGCGACTCATCAGTAGGAGCCGGTATTACGCCCTTTAACCACTATATATTTGGGTGAGGAATGTGGCGTAATAGGACGCTAGAATCTCCTAGACGAATGTGTAAATCTGCAGTGAAGTAGCTAACATCGTATAATCTCGACAATGCCACTTCAACGCTAACTCACTATATATAACATATATACCGAGTCTGTAAAGGATACTAACACTATGGCTATTGTGTTAGTAACCGATACCAACATTGTACCGAAGAGGTACATAGTACTAACACTATGGTCTCCTAGTCGGTACATGGTACTTTACTTTTACTTTACTGCGGCTGACTCCTTTTGGAGGATAAGCCGGCTCCATAGAAATCCCGGATTATACCTCTCCATGCCGGGCGGTTGGCAGCCATTTCGGAACATCGAACATTCCAACACCCGAAATAAATAGGTGTTTTCGCGCTGATACAGAGCGCGTCGCTTGCCGGGGACGCCGTAGCATGAACGGTATTTGTGACATTTCATGGAGTTTCTTGGGAATTTGGTACAAGTGGTGTCCCCTCACCACTCGGCTTTTTGATCGAGGACGCACCTCTAGCCTTTGCACATTCAAGCGCAGTCTGCAAGGCAGCAGTAAGTTGCATGGTTGCCGGTGGCTGTTGAGAGCTCATTCGCCATTCGGAAGTACGGGGTACTGTCCAGGAGTCCATGTAATCCTGTGACTGTTGAAACCTTTTGTGGCGGGGAACACACGCCGAGTCATGGTGCCGTCTTCGAGCTCATGTGGTATTTTATAGCAAAATCCGATTGCCGGTCGGAAATCCACCACGCCCTGGTGACACCACCGCCATAGCCCCGTTAGCCCATGTACGATCGGCCATCGAGACATGGTTGACACCGTCGTACCACGTTGAGGAGGGGATGGTACCAACCTGATGGATATCAATTTATGCTATAGTTCACCGAAAATGATAATTACAACTATTTCTGAACACCTGTTACTCCAGTAAATCCATACACTCTAGCCATGATTGATATCAGTTATCACATTTCGCGGTAAGCATGACATCATTTAATTCAATATATTACAGTTAAATACTGTTTGGTACGGAGAACTGATATATATGCAAGTATGTATTAGGTGTTGCGAACGTAGTAAAAAATTAGTTTAGTTGTGACCAGAAGGATAAACCAAAGAAGGCATGAACGGATAGTTTAATCTCATGCACATTCGTTTCGTGCTTACTGGCGACTCATCAGTAGGAGCCGGTATTACGCTCATTAACCACTATATATTTGGGTGAGGAATGTGGTTTAATAGGACGATACAATCTCCTAGACGTATGTGTAAACCTGCAGACCAATTCGTTGGCCGAAACACCACGAGAGAATCTAGTTTAACGAATTCATTGACGGCTGACCTTAGAAATGACTACATCCGTAACCAAATGCAAAAAGGTGTGAGTATTGATGTATCCTAGTCAAATTCTGGAATTCATCGCAAGAGTTAAAGAGAGACCATTACTTGTGCACACCCAAGCACGTGTCAGGACGCAATCGTTAAGCATACCGAATCTAAATCAATAAAATCTAAATAAATCATTGTTTGAAAGGTAACGTCGTTCACAAACATATTATATACAATTTATTTAAAAAGATCAATTTATTAAAACTGGTCTACTTGAAGGCAATCCAGTTTTTCATATAATAAACGTAAACAAACTGCGCAATTAAATTGAATGTATTTTTCCATTATACAAAAATAACATGGTCCAAAAAATCAGCTCTTTCAGTGGCAAAGTACAAGCATAAGTGCATGTAAATTCACACATGTGCAGTTCAAGCGGAAATTTATGGACTTTAATTTACAAGATCATAATGCAAACAACGGATATAACAAATATCCGTGTGTTTAAGCTATAAAATTAAAAAATCGATTTCAAGGGTGGTGGTAATTAATCCACGAACCAAGATAGTGAGACTCATATAAGCACCAATTCAATTGTATTTAACTAGTCACACAATAAAGCAAAACTACCTTCAATACGTGCGAATGGCGAAGTTTTACTTTTGTGTGAGACTGGTTAAATACAATTGGATTAGTGTTTATTTAAGCTCGCAAACTTATTTCAAAAAATTGTTATGAATGACTTTTTAATTGTATAACTTATGACAATGTAGCGAAAACTGCAATAGTTCAGTGGTAGAGACTGCATAGCAATTGCGCAACCGACATTTTCAGACAAGCACTATATATGTGAAATTACTAGATGTGAGAGCAACATATTTAACTTTGCTTTCCTTATATATGCATGGCGGTTTCCTCCTCGCTAGTCAATTTGCTGTCGTGCTCAGATGATGGCCATAGAATGTCGAACCGCGTAAGTACATGTGGCTGGCAATAGTTTTGTCTTTTTGTGCGTGTAGATAAGAACAATGAGATTCTCATTTATATCAAGTTCGCAAATTTGTATAAGGAAATTTTATCGCAATCTGTGCTAGGTTGTTAACTAAGTTTCTTATGTGAGATTTTGGCACACTACTGTTGTATTGCCCAGCGGAAGTGGATTTTCGATGTATGGCCAATATCAAATCACCACTTTATTCTCTAGTGAGTTGGATATTAAGGAAGGGAAAACTATTCGTACTCTACCTCGAACGTGAATTTGATGTCTGGATCGGCTCCATCAGTTTGGTTGAGGATTTCGGATAGGTCTGCTGCTTCTGAGATGAACGAGACTATATCATCTACATACCTATTTTAGATTTAGAAATGGTGAATTATACATTTTAGGCTCGTTTGCTCAAGATGATGCATGTATACATCTGTCAGGAGGGGCGCAATGCAGCTTCCGAAAGCTACATAATTGAACTGACGGTATTATTTCTCTTTAAATGTAAATTGCACGTTTTTGTATATGCTAATATGAGGTCTTTGATATCATTAGTGTCCATAGGAAAATAGTGACACATTTTTAATATGTATATTCCTGCCATCTATACTATGTTTAGGAAATTGGACACTTTACCTTATTGTTTTTCTAAATGTATAACTTAATTTATGACTCGTTTCGCCAAACAGGAAGAAATAAAACGATGCTAGAGTTAAGTATGTAATAGGTTTTGCGAACATATTAACAAATTAGTTCAGTTTTGACCAGAAGGATAAATCAAAGTCAGCATGAACGGAAAGTATAATCTTATGCACATTCGTTTCGTACTAACTGGCGACTCATCAGTAGGAGCCGGTACTACGCCCTTTAACCACTATATATTTGAGTAAAGAATGTGGGATAATAGGACGTTAGGTTAAGACAACGAGAGGTCAAATTAAGAGATTCAGCTCCAAACTAGGTATGGGTGTTCTAGTGGTCATTCGCGGCACATATAGATTACTTTGATGGATATGCAACACTGAAGCACCAGTCAACTATGCTACTGTAGTGCTGTGTAGAAGTATTCGTCATATGATCGATAATTTCTCATAAAGCTGTAATTATCACCAGTGAAGATCAATCCGCATCTGTACATGTAAACGATTACTTCAAATGAATGGATCAACAGCTAAACAGGTAAAGTATTAATCCTGATCCTAGTAATATGCATCAGCATCATCGCAAATAACCTTTGTTTTAAGGATTAACTTAGTGATGAATTAATGGAAGGACTGGTCAACGTTATGTATTTCTAGAAATATATCAGATTTAATATTCATATTTACTCAAAATCTGAGGTTTATATTAACTACCTCATTTAATATACACTAATAAGAAAAAACATCATAATTAGTTGGTATATTTACTGACTTGCGATATGATGTGAAAAAGTAACAACCAGAATAGTTTTATTTCGTTTTAAAATTCTCATTTCTTTGTTTCAAAGAACTGACTATTTCGTTTCTATAGTAATATCTTATAAAACAAAATATGTTGTCTACTGATTCCAGAGATAAGTCTTCAATGATAATTAACATAAACTAGCCAAAATTAATACAAGCTTTACTTAAAGGATTTGGTCAAATAATAAAATATGGAGTTAATTGACGTCCTACTTATAATAGAATAGTAACCCCACGAAATTACTTAAACTGAGTAATTGTTTAGTTCAGGCGAAGAGGCACTTCAAATCCATTGAGTGTTAATCATAAATAAAAATATAAAAATCCATCAACTAATTTTTGGGCATTTTAATGTATACTGGAAAAATTGATAGCAAAAAACAACTTGTATTAATACCTACTTTCGTTAGCAATTAACGAGTAATAAAATTGTAGCAAACAAATTATCCAGTGGAATTTATTGAATTTTACGGTTTGTGTTTTGGCTGAATTCAGATGTCAAGTATGGCCGATTAAAATATATGGGAGAATTCCAAATTAAATAGGTGGTAATCAATAGCAGAATGTGCGTAACTTAGGAGGAGCAAGTATATTTTAACAATATGTACAGTTCCAAAATGAAATTATATTAGCAGGAAAAGATAAAAAAGAAATTCACTAATAATTTATGTACATTAAAGATAAAAGTATTATTTGAAGCTTGCGAAAAATCAATTCTGTTATTAAAAAAATTCGCATATATATGTTGTCTAAAAGACACGAAGATCACACACAAGAAAGCAGAGATGCCCTAAATTGGTCTAACAACCTAAACGATCATTTGGCAATATATATATATATATATATATATATATATATATATATATAAATATATATATATATATATATCATACATTAATGCATATATAAACATGCATACATGCATACATGCGTGGATTTGAGCAACCTTCACAGATGATTATAAAATATGCAAATCTTTGAAAGAATTACCAGCAACGTTAATGCTTCGACTGGCCAATGTTCAGCTCCATTAATTTTTTTTCAAATTGCAGTTACATTTGTCGGAACATTTTTTAACCTCGCCAAATTAAGACAATGCATACTTCCACAGGTTAAATCCAAAAATATATTAACATTTTTGACACGATTCCGCATATTAGTAACGGTTGATAATGCATTAAACTAACTGACGCGATTTTAAATTATGGCATGTGGATATGACAATAAGAACCAAACCACAAATCGATAATCTTGCTTTCCGGACAAATTATAAAAGCAGCTATCATTACAACGAATAGTTTAAAGTCGGAAAAATACATTGAAGACATTAAAAGGCAGTTTTATCAACAAATCTGCTTCAATAGATTGCAAAAGGCCTCATTTGATATATGTTCAGCAATAGCTATGCAGTTTGATAACAGTACAGTTTCTCGAGCATTTCTAGCTGTCAGCCATATCCTTCCATTGGCACCAAGACAGACCTCGAATGGGAAGTTCTGTTATAAGAATAATTTGTAAAATTTGAGTTAAACATACTGTATCAAATGATTTATCACATAGTAACAAAAATGAGTCATGCATGTATAGCAATATGTTAAATAAATAACTATAAAAGTTAAATATGCCGACAGTAGCTACAGAAATTTTCGTGCCAGCAGTAACGGGAGAGTATTTCTTAATCTTGTCGACTATATAGACATACAATATTAGCCATTAAATACAAATTACGAATCTTGTCCAAACTGACGTTTTTCCGCATTTGCCGTGTTAACATGTAGTGTATCTGAGATAATCATGGAGAAATAAAGTCCTAGGTAAGAATTGGATAAGCTTCTAGAATAAAAAAATATTTGAACGCGCAGTTGAAAAAAAATAAGAGAATAATTGATCTTTTACAGCACAAATATAGCCTAATAAAAACGAACTAGCAAATAAACAACATTCAATCAGTATGATAAACTGATAATTCTCTATCGCATAACCCTACATCGCCGATTACGAATGGGTGTTCAAGCTAAATTAATCTTAGCATTAATTGTTGGACAACTGGTATGATAAACATAAATTGGACCAAAGAGCTACCAGTATAGCCCAATGAATCGTGAAGGCCTAACAACTAACATAAAGATAGTAGGGACAAGCCGCCAGTTATGAGCTGTATATAGTGACCTAGTGAAGCATTCGTTGTCAAATGCTGATATATTGCACTGTATGATGATGATTAATTTATTACTATTAGTAACAATAACAATAATATTAATAAACTGAAGAATTATAAATAAGAGTAATAATTATGATGATAACAAGAACAAAATTAATAATTATAAATTACAAATATTAATAATAATAAAATATAAATTTAAAAAAATCATAATTATAAAAATTATTATTATTATTAGAAAATTGAAAATAACATTAATAATAATAGCATAATCAATATTAATTTAAAAAATTAATAACAATAGCAATAATTTGTTTAGACTAGAAATAAATACCAAACGAATACTTTAACCAATAAGCTTAAATTTTCATACAAATAACCGTCAAATTTGTGGTCAATTGCGGCCGTTCTAGTAATTATTCGGCCACAACAGACGGTCAACAGACTTGGAACGATATGACGAGCTACTTCAATCAAGCTTCACATTTTTTCACTGGTTTTAACATAGATTGCAGTTACAAAAAACTCTTAAGCTGAAGAGAAGTTTTTTATGTAGTATTAGAAATCATAAAGAGTAATTTTAAGCGCGTGCGCCACAATGTCATTGAAATGAAGAACCGATCATTACCTGCGAAAATTTTCATGAAATACAACGTTCAAAAGCTAAAAACAAAACACATAAACCTTCGCAAGGAATAATAGGTGGCCGGCGCTTGTGAAAAATGCAAAATAAATTTATCAACAAAAGTTTAGTTATTTAGTTTACTTATGCAAAAATGAAAAAAGTTTAATCAAGTTTTCTTTCTATTAAATGTTTGATTATTTGCAAATATAACCAAAGAAAAACAACTGGGGTTATGAGAGACAACCAGTTTAACATAAGATCATTAAAAATTTGTAAAATGACGACACAACGATCTTTCTAAATAAAATGTTTTTTTAGTTTAATGATCTTTGGTTGTATTTATTCATTTGCCAAAAACCGATTACCTGAAGCACATAACGCTCCATAAACAGACATCCACTGGCTTAATAAAGACAAGAAATGCGTCATATTATCAGGCATCCACAATGTCAACCTTTAGTCTCACGTGCGTTTTGCTACTCTTCATGTTCACGTATTTAAAAGCCTTCGCATCGTGTGGTGGAGAATTATGTTTCAATTTTTTCAATCGAGACTGTTTGGAGGTGACGAGATAACTGCATAATTTCCATAGCGTTTTGTTACTGGGTGGCGGAAAAAGTCACCATATCATCATATATTCTTAAAGAAAGCTACCTTTCTTATTTCGCTAGTACTGCAGTTTTTTTAGTGCTTCATTGCTTTAAACTTAGGCCTAACATACTGTTCAAGCAGCGTCATTGCCAGCTGATCATCAGAAAGCGCTGCATAAGAACAAAAATTTACAAATAAACCAGTTTTATTTTGTTGCTTCTTGATGTACAATCACCATCAAACTTTGTTTTAGAACATGTATTGCGTTGATTATGGCACAGTTTCGGAAAACCAATTTTACACCCTGTTCACTGGACCACTTAGGCATTTCCGATGAATTTCTAGTACCGCAGTAAGAGGAGGAAAATCATTTCATGCCTGGAAAATACTGTTCGATATCAGTCACATGATTACGCCGCACAGTACCCTTGCTAAGGGATATAGCGAAAAATAGGCTACAGTGAAGAGACCCGGTTAATTTTGCCTTATTGAAATAGGCACCTCTGAAACCCACCTTGTCGGAAATTTAGATCGCCCAAGAAATACAATAAGAAACTTGTGAACAACCTGAACAATTGCATACGATGGATCTGTTCTGAGAGAAGAAATTTATAAACTAACGTCAACATAAAATCCACACGATTACCTTCATCCGGTAATAGGAACAGAAATGTTTAACACAGTTCTTTACATTGAGGAGATATACCGGAAACAATAATGAAAATAAAATTAAATCGAGTAACAAAAGACAAGTTTCCAAATGTGAATTTGAATATGACCTACAATACACAACGATTAAAAAATTAGTCATTTATTAACAAATATATATATTGTTAAAATACAAGCACTAAGATACATACTTTGCTCAACAGCTGTAGAAACGGAAATTCTTTTGTATTCGAAAGCCGACGCACTAAATTTGGTGTGCAGGACAGCAGAACACCTCCAGATTTACCGGCAGCATTTCCAACACTTCCAGGGCGATATCTGCCTAAAACACCAAAGCCAAGACGACGTGAAGCGTTTTCACCCGTCTCTAAATCGAGACATGTCAAAACCATTTCGAGATCTGTTAATTCAAATGTTGTTGGTCAGAAAAGGCGAAAACATTTAAGTTACCAAAAAAGAACTATAATTTAGTTAATGCTACAAACAGTGAATTTTCAAATAGTCTGTTTTTAATTAAAAAAGATATGACCATATTCGAGCATCGATTTCAATAGATTTGAAATGTGATATTGAGTGTTACAGAATTACCCCATCCATGTTTTTAAAAACGTGGTTTTTCCTAGTTCCAGTTTACAATGACGAATTGTCAATATCCATTTCCGTGTACAGCTCAACATGCAAAATAAAGCAAATGGCAAATGCCATGTACATTTAAAAATGGCTAATCTCATAATAGATATAGACAGTACACTAAATTGGCACGTCTCGTATGTTTATGTGGATATCTAAAAAATCAAGTATACATCTAGCATTATAAATTATATATATATATATATATATATATATATATATATATATATATATATATATATATATATGCGTACGCGTCCACATGATTTAAACGGGATTCGATATGGTCAAAATCGCTTCGAACATCAATCACAATTGATTCTATTAACTTACAAGAGTAACTATTGGCAGAAAATATTTCTCGAAGATTGATTAATTTTGTACTCAATATATTTTATATCTTTTGATAAAAGGCGTCATATTGCCAGTGATTGTGAGACACCAGTTTTGAACCCATACGATGGTATTCCTCCAATTAAGAATGATCCAAGATTAAAACCCCTTCCACTAAATCTCCTCCTAACGTTAGAACATTTCTAACTAATTATACATCCGAAAACGACAATTCGTTCGATGACATCCCTTCAATTGGCATTCGCTCATTAGATCAACAGGGTTTACGAAAATTACCATAATTCCAGATGACATATCATATATAAACCGCAGACACAATTTGGGCTTTAATGGTAAATTAGCAAAAAGGGTTTTTCTATGTAGTAAATTAAGGTATCCACTGTTAAAACTGGAAAATGTTATAACATTGGTACGCCTCGTATGCGTTTGTAACATACGATCCTAAAAGTAAAATAAGTGGAGGATATATATATATATATATATATATATATACATCATTTCCAATTAATCTTAATATAAATCAAACTGATTTGAAAAAGGTGGTTTGAGCATAGCAATTTTTATCTGAAGATCAATAATAAATGGGATTATTAGAAGCCGTAAAATAGGACAACTGCTTTCGGATAAGTATGAGGCTAAATTTGAATTACATATAGTTACAACTGCTTTAACACACTAGTATGATGAATTTAAACCAAATTATAGATTTAAATCCATCAGAAATTAGTTAAAAATGAACAATAATACATTCGTAAAAGTAGATAAAGTAGAATGGGCGGTTCGTGCGAGTCAGCCTTCTTACAATGATGAAATATACAAATATTATTATAAAAGATTATGCACTAAAATAATAAAATACCCAAATGAAAAGAAAAGAGATATGTGAAATTATCGATCAATAATATTCTTAATGATGAGGAATTAGATCCGTCACAAGGCAATATGCTCGAATAAAAAAATAGTTTCACCCAGGGTATCCTTTTATAAATGTTCAAAAACCTAGTAAACCATTAAGAATAATTACCAGTATCCATCAACATTTAACCGACGAAATTACTAAGCTTCTTCGTCATAGAATAAAAAAGAATCCTTCTTTCTATCCTACAATAA
Organism: Eudiplozoon nipponicum; assembly: GCA_029291075.1. Lineage (NCBI taxonomy): Eukaryota > Metazoa > Platyhelminthes > Monogenea > Mazocraeidea > Diplozoidae > Eudiplozoon > Eudiplozoon nipponicum. The sequence goes on from JAQBSW010008590.1 coordinate 15,756, forward strand.
TGCATTTATACTGTCTGGTTGAATTTCTTGAAAAGTACATAATCCTAATCATCATCACCACCATCATCAGCATCATCATTATCGTCGTTGTCATCCACATCACAGGCAGTAATTTAAAAGCCGTTAGTAACTGATGTCTCACCGTCACATAGTATTCTTCAATTATACGTGGGCTGTAAATAACGAGAGGTCGCTCATTGCCAATGGGGACGGTTTGCTTTCAGTGTTTTCCAACTCTTAGATAATCTGCTAAAAAGGCTGATGAGGACTATCTGTCTAGGTGGCCAAAGCTTATATCAGCAGCCGAAAACTGCCCTACACATCTGGCTTCTCATTCCGTCACCACCCGTGTAACGCTTTGTGGTACTGCGTAGTTAAACCGAACTCTAGGCTTTGCAACATCATCATCATGTCCAGCCATAAAAAAGACAAAATTGACTAATGCTTCACTGCCATATAACCATAAGAAGTGAAAAAATATATAAATAACAACAGATATAACATTTTACACAAATTATTATTGATGCCTACGAGAAAGAGAGACAAACAAAGAATACTAGGTTACTATGAGTAAATTTATCAGGATAACTCACAGAAATGAAGTAAACTAAACCTCTCCACAACACCATTATGGCTAAATAAGCATTAGGCCAAGGCAACATCAGCAATAAAGCTTCCTTGCGGCTTTCACTGTATCACGTCATAAACAAAAAAACCTTGCAGCTTACTAGACCCTACTAAGAAAAGAAGGTTACGAAGAAGATTCTACTAGACATCTGCAATAAGATCGCCAATGAGCTCGATTCGATGCCATCTTGTAAAGGTTTCTTACCAAGATCTATGATGTGCACGTGGACCCCATCCTGGCAGACGAGTGGGTCCTACATGACCCAATTTAATTGTAAGTGACTTCAACTGTTTCTGCCATGTCAAAATCTTCCCACCTTGTTTCTTAAGCGAATATGGTGCTGGATGAGAGAACAGAGCTCTACTGGACAATCGAGTTGAGAGCATACAGAAAACGTAACCGAGCCAATGAAGTTGATGGAGCCTTATTTGTTTTTCTAACAAGGAGCACTTATTGGCAAATCCAAAAATACGTCTACGGATATCAACGTTAGTTATTCGTTGTTGGTAACCAACATGTGCTATACTTCTCAAACAACGATGGGTGAATGCCTGTAAGCGTCTAAGGCTTCGCATGAAATGGGATGATGGCTGGATCCCATTAGAAGGGCACGGATCATGCTACCAATACCGGGTTGAGTAACTAAAACCTGCCGGATGTCAGGCACAAAACTTCCATGGCTAAAATCCTCGATTACCTTATCGACCGTAGGTTAATGTAAAAAGATAGAACAACGATTGAGAACATTATAGAGAAGATTCATATATGTACGTCCTCCACCTAATTTACATTTAAAAGGGAATTTTGTAAACAAATGAGAGGTCTTAAAAAAAAATATTTGTCGATCTCAATTACAAATATATTCAGTAATTAATTGGAAAACCCTTTAAGTTAAGACACTTTTGAAGCCAAAATTGTACCCACAGTTCTTAAATAAAACAGTCGCGCAAAATTGCTAGGTTCCATATGATCACAACACTAATGGCAAGAAACGACGATTACTCCAATCGGAATTGTAAACTAGCTAAATCAAAACAGGAAAAATTGATTAAGATTAGCTTGTATGTAGCTCTTTAAATTCCCTGCCTGTTAATCAACTGAGTAGGATTGTTCTTTGTTGCGCACTGCGATCACTTGACTTTTGTGTGGCTGGAAATGATGATGATGATGACTGCGATCATGATATCTAGCATATCCATTACCTTCTTTCGTGGTTTTATGACTTGCACTAGTAGGTCCGCAACAATCAGATTGATACTCATTTCCAAGTTCACGCCGTGTTAGCCTTCAAGATAGCTACCAATGCTCGTTTAATCAAATCATTACACAGAAACATACAGAGAATCTAAGAAAATTGAGAATAGATTCTTCTACGTTAAATTATCTATACATGGTTTCTTTAATTAAAAACCTATGTGGAATTTGGAATCAAATTTTGTGCGAATTTCGATAGCGTATTCAAGTATAACTTATAAATTACTTAGTTAAAGCAAACAATGTATTCGTTTTGTTTTACAATACATGACCTAGGTTGCAGAATAATAATAATAATTACACAACTAACATATAAACTGGTGATGACTCATGGTCTTTTACTTTACTTACCCTTAATGTCGCGTTGCATGTAGGCTTAGATGATCTTGTTTCTCTGTTTATTATGTGAACATTTTCCATTTGTCTAAATTGGCCCAAATTTTGTTTTGTTTACTTTTCTCCATAAAAGTATTTTGCGGAATTAAATAAGTAATCTATGATGCTCCAAAGGTTTTCATGGTATATATATATACATATATATATATATATATATATATATAAAACAACAAGCACCTGACCTTAATATTCAAAAGTTTCATCAACATGATATTCTAATCGACTGGCCAAGAATAACAAAATTCAACAACAATTTACTAGTATCCAGGCAAGACCAAACAGGCCCTCGACTAGAATCAACAAACATTCAATCGGATTGGCAACAAACTGAAGAGGAAATAACAGAGGCGCATACGGTGACAAGTTTTCGATTTTCCAGATAGACTTATTCCCAGTTAGATATATATATATATATATATATATATATATATATATATATATATATATATATATATATATATATATATATATATTCTTATAATTAGGAAAACACAAATAACAAAGTGGATAAAGGCCATTTATTTCGTGAATACTAATCATCTCTTATGCAACCATACGATGACAGAAGTCTCCAAACAATATGAGCGTTCAACACTGCAATCCACCTTGGCGCTGTTACCATGTGAGAACACAAATTTGTGCAACAAGGTGAAACGATAAACTACACTGGGAGAAATAGCACTCGTACATGTAACAGCGAACAATGCGCACAAATGGTTAATTCTCAAGCCATCAAAACAATAATGGCCAGATCTCAGACATCACTTTGCAATACAGCGAGAATGACCTTTACATGCAAACAGGCAAACACACAAACACAAACGCATACACACTTACCAACCAGCCAAAACAAGAAACAGAAGTAAAAGCGAGTCAGATTTGTTACCACTAGCATAATCAATTGAAAACCCAGAATGTATATAAATGAATGATTGTAGATCGATGTTTAGTATTCTCGAAATAAATGGCCTTTATCCACTTTGTTATTAATGTGGTTCTTCTTCATAATTATATATATATATATATATATATATATATATATATATATATATATATATAATACCTGTTTAATGGAACGATTTTAGCGTATACATGTTGATAGTATAAACTAAATATTGTTTTAGTTGTCGAATACAAATTAACAAGACAGTTATCATCCTTATTTGGCATACATAATGTTGTTATCGGGCCTTGAGCTGGGCATATCTGACTCAGCCTTACAGCTCATCCACTAGGTCGCCCATAACGGCACAATTTTCAGTTAGTTACGAGAATTTTTGGCAGTCATTCACTCTAGTGGATCTTATATGGCAACAGTTTAGACCTAGTTAAAACTAACCAACACTGGATCTGCTATTATATAATTAATTGTAAATGTAATGGCAGGATTTTATCATATATAACTTGTCAATAATAAATATCCTGTAAGATATTAAATGCAATCCGACAAGAAAATCGATTTCAGCCACATCAGGTGGAATGAAATATGTTTGATGTCAACAGAATGGGGTGGCCAGTTGGAACTTTAGGTCGAAGACAATGCCAAATAGACTGCATTTGAAGAAAAGAATGACGAGAAACATAAGTTGAGCTATAACAGGCGATTGCATTTAGTGCTCGGACTGAGTGATTCAGCAGAGCATTTGCAGGACAAATATACGTTCGAATGTGGAGCGCCATCTCAATCATTCTGGCAAGAACTCGATGAATTGCATTCTATACATAATGCAATAGTTAGTTTATACGCCATATATATGATAAAATCCAGACATTATACTTTTGTACTATATCGATTCCTCAGGTAGCATTCATTAATGACAAAACATCAGATTGTTAATTGCAACTTCAGGTAAAACGATGGCATATAGTATCCGCAAAAGCATAAAATATTATTTAACTGAAAAATATGTCAGGTGGAGCTTGTGTTGCATTATGAAATAAGAGGATCCAATATGGAAATCCTGACACGGAAATTCTCGCAAGTACATGATATGTGATCAGTTAGAACCATACCAATCTATTTGATAAGCTAAATAAAGACTAATTTATACCGACTATATAGAAAAGAATCCTGCTGATTTACTTCAATTCGAAATCACTTCCATTCTGTCGGTTCTGTAATGACAGTAATGGAATTGTCAAATGTGACTGCTGGGCCCAAAATGATCCAGCTGAATGAGAAACTAACCAAGAACATGTATCGTTATACAAACATTAAATTATATGAAGTGCATCGCTTGTACGGTACAGTAAATGGAATGCTAAACAAGCAAATATGCGTAGATCGAGCCCCGATTGCATCAATCTGGATATGTAGATGATTAGTACCCAATAAAGACGAAAACTGACTATTTGATAATTCGTATATGCTACCTTATGAAAAATTTAATCTATACTTACAATATACATAAGACAAAATTTTGCTAATATACTTTAATGCAATTTCACCACCCAGGTTGGTTGGTGCCTGTACAATAATGACTAGTTTGACCACATAGGATCCGCCTGAATTAAAGACTAACCAAAAACAAACATTGGGGCTTAAAAATTGCCCGTAGTGTGCGGCTCGAACGGCCCACTAGACGAGATGCAAAACTAAAGCAAATGCATCGTGAACGAGCCATGTTCGCGAAAATCCAAGTAATTATATGAGCTTTAAGTAAACACCAATCCAGTCATCCAACAAAATAGCAAAACCACCGTCAGTCACACGTACTAATGCGTTTCGATCATCCATGATCATCATCAAAATAAGACGGCAAACTGACGAGGATCTAACCGAAATGTATATATACATGGTAAGCAAATTTATATATGCGGCTCTCACCCCTAATGGTCTCACATACATTGACTAGAAATGTCGGCTGCATAATTTCAATGCAGTCACGAACATTAGCTTTTTGCAGCTTTCGCCACCAATACAATTAAACAATAATTGATTGCGCGGGTGCTCGTACCAATTATTTAAATCAAGTTTGCAAACTTCAAGTAAGCGTCAATCCCATTGTATTTAACCAGTCGTCAGTCACACGTACTGACGCGTTTCGACTTTTCACAATCATCATCAGAATACGACAGCAAACTGACTAGCAAGGATATATATATATATATATATATATATTTATATTTATATATATAATAGCGAAAACTGCGAAAAAGTTATATTGGTGATTGCATAGAAATTATGCCGCCGACATTTCCAGTCAAGAACAATGTTTGCGAGACTACTAGAGGTGAGAGCCGTATATCTAAATACGATTTACATATATGTGCACTGCGATTTGATCCTCACTAGTCAGTTTGCCGTCGTACTCTGATGATGATAATGGAAGGTCGAAATGCGACAGTACGTTTGTTGTCCTCCTGGACTAGTATTGGCAGACAAGCATGCACATTTATAAACAACAGGTTTAAAACCATTTATCAATGGAGCTCATTTTTACGTGTGCTACGTTGACGATACTTTTATGGTCGATGAAAATGTTGAAGATACAAATGCACTGCTACATCACATAAACAAGATAGACCAGGCAATCAAGTTTACAATAGAAGAATAAGACGAGATGAAGAAGGTACTCGCTCACGGTCAGTTCACAAGAAATCAAGCTGGACTGGGCAATATATCCATTATTTCAGTAGTGTGCCAAGGGCATACAAAAGGAACCTAATAATAAATTTGAGCACACGAATACGCAGGATTTGTTTAGCGAACAACATTGAATTAGAGCTAAATTTGCTTCGCGAAGGTTTGAGAAATAATGGCTATCCGGACTGGTTCATCGAATACAACTTGAGGCAACGCAACAAAATCGAGGCCAAATTGGAGGAAAACAAAACTCCCCAGAGAGTAACGCTTAGTGTTCCCTTTGGAGGTGATCTTCCAGCTGAAATCTTCAAACGAAAAGTAATTCGAGCGACTAAAGCACAGTTTCCATCAATACAGGTGAGAGTGGTGTTCAACACAACAAAACTGATGTGCACGAATGAAAAAGATAGCCTCTCTGTGACGTTAACACCTTTGTCTTTATAAAAATTTCAATGTACCCGCAATGCTCAGTACAATGGCAGATCGAAAAGGAGGCTTGAAACTAGAATAAATCAGCATCTCCCTCAAAAACTATTAAAGAGGGGTGCAGTGCCTGCACAAAATACAGCACTTTGCGAGCATGTATTACTCCCAGGTCATGCTGTTAGTAGTAACAATTTTTCAGTTCCCTACAAGGCAAAAACAGAGAAAATTCTTCTGGCTTTTGAAGCTATTGCAATTAATAAGCTGAAACCCTGCTTAAACGTGCAGAAAATAATTCAAAAAGAAATTGGACTGGAACAAAGTTATAAATGACAGGCTTTTAAAAATAGCCAACGTTTCGCAAAATACGACACATACATCAATTACAGACGCAATTACAATGAAAGCGATGACACATCAAATGACGTTACGCAAAAGGAGTGGTCTAAATTGCGCAAAACAAAGGCTAACATAACGAAGAGGAGATTGGTTACGACAAATGTACAGTGGGATTGGATGAACGAATATACTAACGAATCCAGAACAATGGCTGTAGATACTGGTAGAAATAAGATTTATTAATAAATGTTATTCCATGGAGTACGTTGTTTTGTTCTTATATTTTAAAATGGTGAAAATAGAAACGATCAATATATATATATATATATATATATATATTATTATTATATTATATATATATATATATATATATATATAAGTAAACAAAAATAATTCGTTGTTTGAATGTATTGAAGTGTATGAAAGTAGTATATTTAGCACCAATTGCTCCAAAAATGAAATTGGTGATTGAATAATCTCATTAAAACTTCCTGCCTCAGCTGAGTACTTAAAAAAATGTGAGCAATATTTTAATGAATATTAATTTTCTTTAAAAATATGTATGAAATTCGTTTATAAGATTTAATTTTCTAACTAAAATGCGGTAGTTTCTACTTACCTGTTCTAATGAATTTAAAAATTGTGCAAAGCGCAACATCCGGAGTGGTCGTGCTTGTGGATTTCCATAATTTTAAGTTGCGATCGGGTTTTTATTTTTAGATTTCTCGTCAAATCTCATCTCTGGGATCCTTCTACATTTGGAATTTACTTATATATTTTGTGGATTAACTTTTTATCTCATCAGAATTTTCTAAATATTTTTTGTCGCCTTATTCTCTAATATTACTGATTCTTTATCACATTCCTCTATCACGAATCAGATTTTGCCATCCTTCAATTCCCATACCCGCCTGATAAAAACGAGACTAAGAACGTCCAGATCGATTATGACTGCTTTATTCTCATTAGCAATCGACCCATCACCCTTATTAGCCCTCGGTGTCGCTCCGGCCGCCACCGGAAAACTCCCATACGATAATCCTTCCCGATCTAACTTTCTTTCCCATGGAACCTTTTCGGCAATTCTTATCAATTAAAGATAACTCACGCCAAAAATAAAACAACTGCGAGCACCTCTATCCCCAAACAAACTAGAAAGGTGTTTTCTTGTTGAAATGTGGATGTCTCCTTCCCTAAGCCGCGATGATATTTTTCTCATAAACGGTTACACTTTTTTCGTGGTGACAGAGCTGTTGGTCGAGGGGGTGGTCTGGCTGCCTATGTCCGATTCTATTCCATGCCTAAACGTTTGTGTGCATCTAACCCACTAGAATTTGAATTCTTTTCATTTCAGCTACTGATTCTAGATCAAGGCTTATCTGTTTGCGTTGCCTATAGACCACCGAATCTATCAATAATTGACGATACCTGAGGGACCCAACATATGTTCACTTTTTGTGTCAGCAGTCCGATCAATAAATCGTTGTGGATGACCTTAACATACCTCTGGCTAACTGGCACAATCTAGCATTAGAAAATAATACGTTGCTTAGGTTCTTTGCGGACAACCCACTAAGTCAATTTGTGCACTTTCCAACTAACTCGATTGTATCCTCTCCAACATAGATTTGACCAATGTTCAATATCGGGAGATCCTCCCTAATCTCGACCACTGCCAGGAATCCTTTCTTATTCCTCTTTTATCCTCTATCCCTAAAGAGAGCTTTTAGACTTTCAGGCGATTCATGGATTGGGAAGAGTTTAGTCGACTCTGTGACGCCGTTAATTCGCTCAGACAACCTATCCTCGTATTTTTACGATGTCCATAACGTCTTATCATCTTACTATACTTCTGCCACCTCTATTCAACACATTCGCAAGACGAACAAGTTAAACACCTTGTATAAAGCACGCGACAAACTTGACACAATTCTAGATTACGCCCAACGTAACTTGTTCGAGCTCTCGCGCTCCGACGTATCGATGAGCACATTAAACAGCTAATCAACAAACAAGCGCACAACATCGAGACACATCCGCACAGCACCCAACCCTCGGAAAAATTTCGCAGTCATGAAACACCAATTACTACAAAAGTCCAATATCTTTCGGTCGGACGACTCCAAGTTTGCCGACGATTATCTAAATTATCTTCTAGACTCCTCCATTCCCACTCTACCTGCTGAAATGCTTGAGAACGGAGACGCTGAGAACCTACGTTGGTTTAACATTTCGCCGGCCTCCGTCGTTCAAGCAATCAAAGACAAAATCTAAACACCAATTTGATCATTCAAAGATCTCCGTCCTGTAACTGTCTCTTATTTCACAAAAATATCCGACAGGGTCTTATATAACTTAATCTACCCTTTAATCAAGTCTCGTGATAATTTCTGCCTCCTCAACGATCAACTTGGCTTCTTGAATGGCTGCTCTTCTTCCACCAACTTAGTCAGTGTCCTTGATCACTGTTACTCTATCTCTAAAGGTCATGAATGCACTCTCCTCTTCTTAGTCGTTTCCAAGACCTTTGATTCACTGTGGTTCTCGTCAAATGAATCCGCCTTGTTAAACAGTGGTAATAGCGGCAACGTCCTTAACTGTAAAAGTCTGAAATAGTCACTCGAGGTCAGTCCTTATCCGATCTGGAGTTCCCCAGTGCGCCGTTCTTGGTCCTATACTTTTCAACCTAACACTCAAATAGATGCATGTTAAGGACAACCTGTTCAAATATGCAAATGGCATGGTAATAGTATTCAGTAACTCAAAAGCGCCCAATCCTTTCTAACCATCAATCAGTCAGCTTCTATCCTCGCTACACTCGCAGCTCAGCAGAATCGGTCTTAATCTAAATCCCGATAAGAACTGGGACAACGGAGGGCTTGTCTGATAAACTCAGCTATTAAGAGATATTCTTATCCTCTCCCTAAACAGAGTACTCTGCTCCGAGACATGATGGGATATAAGGTTTATTCAACTTAAGATCTCCAGAAAGCGAATTGTTATATACTGATGGAGGAAATGGTCCGTAGCCATAGAAGTTCCGGCCTGACGACCGGCAGGCTGAAGCTAGTCAATTCGGGATTGGTAGCAATGAACCTTGCCGGGTCAAAAAGAGACAGCCATCATCTCATTTCATTTACAGCCTCGAGTTTGGTCTTAATGCGCAGTAACATTTTTGTTAAATGTGCAGTGATGCAAGCGTTCCAGACGTGAAGGGCAAGTTTCGGCTGCTGAAGGAAACTTTGGCCACTGGCATATGTGCAGATAGTGCTCATCAGCCTTGGTTGGCAGACTATCTAGGAGAAGGAAAGCTCCTAATACAAACCATCTGTAAGAATGGGCGACCTAGTGTTCTTTTACAGTCCACATATAACTATGATACAGAAAAATTACAATGATTACATACCGCATCAATCCTCGCAATGTGTAAAAAGGGTCGCCTTATCTGCTGAGCCGCGCAGGGTGGATAAGCGAAATCGGGCTACTACAGGCAACTTTATCTCCGATTCTGTTTCCTTTCCTTTCTCTTCCTCTTCACAATCTAACAATAACACTCTATTAGATACTATGAATATGGCTTGTGTAGATTATATCACTGAACCCAATACCAGGTTGACAAATATCAAAAATGATTGTAGTAGACGAGCGTTCATTAAACCTAGGTTAGGTTTAAACGTAGGAGCATTTAAGGTGCAAACATTGAAACAACTGGAGCAACAAGAATCTGCTGCGCGTACGCTGGATAAATTAGAAATCGACATGTCGCGTATCTGAAACCAAAATAAAGGACCCTACGTGCATTACAGAACTGTTTGTACCATCTCTATCTACGCGTTATTGGCTTCGAACATCTGGTTCCAACGAGTTCTCTCAAGCCGGTAAATGGGGCGTTGGTATTGTCCTTAGCACACGAGTTGAAGATTGCTTAATTGATTTGATCCCTTTAAATAGAAGACTGTGTGCGACACTTTTCAATACATCTACTAAAATCAATGAACAAAATCGATATAAACCATGCCTTATCGTCGTATCTGCATGTTCTATTAACGATTGCAGCACAGACGTAAGAAAGGACCCTTTTTACTCCGAACTAAGCTCCTTAATAAGTAGAGCACGAAATTCAGATATAATCTTCGTTATTGATGACATGAATGCTCAAATTTGGCGCTTAAGTAATGCAGAATTTCATTTAGGTGGAAGATTATGGTGAACGAAGTTTGGAACATAGATTATATTTAAATAGTAAAACTTCGGACGTAGTGTTAGACGTTGCGCTACATGGCGTCCTCCATCACCCAGACGACGGTGGACTCAAATAGATCATGTAGCAATTAGTTATAGATGGCGTGGTTGCATCCAGGATTGTCGTTCTTTTTGGAACACTTATGTCGACTCGGAACATGCACTTATCCGTTGTAAATTTGCACTAAAATTTTCCGAGAAAATAATTAAGAATAAACCCCAAATTGATGTAGGCAAACTCGAACAACCGTCCTTCCGACAAAAATATGAAGATATTCTAAAGTCTAATCTAACTGGTCTGGATGGCGAAAATCCGAATTTACTTTGGTCCAAGATAAGTTCCACTATGCGCAATGCAGGTACTACTGTATGTGGCATTGCAAGCCCCAGTAGAAATAATCATTGGCTCTCTGTAAAATCTATGGAGATACTCGAAACAAGGCGCCAAATTCCACCTGGCTCGACTCATAATAATACTCGTCGCAACATAAGACGCCAACTTAAGTGCAGTCTAAAAGTCGATCTCGAAAACTTATTGACCAGAAAAGCTGAAGAAATGGAAGAAGCGTTCGCGTCAGATAATAGTCGCTGTTTGTTCCAACTTATTCGCGCAACAGGTCCGAGAAAATTAAAAGTTAGTGAAACTATAAATGATAGTAACAACCATTTAATAACCGATAAAATAAGTCGTCTTGTTAGGTGGGCTGAACACTTCAAAGATCAATTTTCTTGGGCACCCACGTCAGTTCCGATTCCCGAAAGCATGTCTGCATCAACAGTGTGGAATGTTAGTCTCGAAGAACCATCAGAGTTAGAATTACGCGATGCAAACCTATCTCTTAAACGCCGGAGTCCCCGATGAGTTGCTTCCAGGATTATTTAATGATGGTGGCGATATCATTTCAGGAGCGTTGACAACTTTTTCATGCTATATGGAATGAGAAAACCGTACCACATGATTGGAATGAGCTAACCATCATTACCATCTTCAAAAAAATCAATCGTAATTCCTGTGATAACCTTTGTGATATAAGCTTGACTCTAGTCGTATCTAGGTTAGGTGCTTTGATTATCCTACATCGCCTTAGCGCTTCACGTAAATCACATACAGGAGAATAACAAGCCGGATTCCGCGCCCGACGAGGTTGTATAGATAATAATTTTACGTTAAGGCAAGTTCTTGAACAGAGACTTTTATATCACCGTCCCAAAATAGCCGTCTTTCTAGACTTCAAGGGCGCATTTGATTCGGTGAATCGCATTGTTTTATTCCATATTTTGTCGAAAAGCGGTATGCCCACAAATTTTGCTAATATTTTACGCGTAAATACTTCTGGTCGCGTTAAGGTCTACAACGAATTAACGCATAGCTTTACAACCAGCAGTGGTGTTCGTCAAGGTTGTCCACTTCCCCCATTTTGTTTAATTTTGTAATCGATGCTATTATGAATAACACTCTTCCACGCATTCAGGATGCAGGCGTTCAAGTTCCCCCGGGCGGTAAACTAGTCGATCTTGACTATGCAGACGATATCGTACCATTATTCGACAATCGGGATGCTGCCCAGACCACTTGAATAGATTAACAGATGTTCCGTCTTTGCTGCAGGATCACCCACCACTCACTACAACGTTGCGACTGCAGAATGAAGATTTAGACATAGTCGACAGGTTTACATATCTTAAGCAACACACCCTATGAGGTGAGAATACGATTCGCGAAAGCTAGGGTAGCTTTCTGGAACCTTTGTCATTTAAGGAGAAACGCGAATATTTCATTCTGCCTTTGTTTGAGAAGTAAACCACATGTTGGTTACTAACAACGAATAACTAACGTTGACATCCATAGACGTATTTTGGATCTACCAATAAGTACTCCGCGTTAGAAAAACAAATAAGGCTCCATTAACTTCATTGGCTCGATCACATTTTGCGTATGTCCTCATTGCGATTGCCCAGTAGAGCTATGCTCACTCATCCAGCACCAGATTTGTGTAAGAAACAAGGTGGGCAGATTTTGACATGGCATTAACAGTTGAAGTCACTTACATCCAGATTAGGTAGTATAGGATCTACTCGTCTGTCAGGATGGGGTCCACGTGCCAAATATACTTCTTGGTTAGAAACCATTAGCGATATGGCATCAAATCGAGCTTTGGCGATCTTCTTGCAGATGTCTAGTACAATCAACTAGTTATGTGAGATTTGGTTTGTTTATGTCCATGCCTTTTAATGTTACACAGTTTATTTATAATTAGGAAGAAAGAACACATTAATAACAAAGTGGATAAAGGCCATTTATTTCGTGAATACTAATCATCGCTTATACAATCATACATATTTATACATTTTGGGTTTTCAATTGATTGTGCTAGTGGTAACAAATCTGACTCGTTTTTACTTCTGTTTCTTGTTTTGATGAGGTCACACAAGATCTCCCTTGTCTTATCCAGTGGTATGTTTTTAAATAAGGATGAGACGTCAAGCGAGACCATTTTATTCTGTAGGATGTTCTTCCCCTTCAATTCATTTGCTAGTTCGAAGGAGTCCTTGATAGTGTTTGCGTTTATGATGCTCCATATTGGTTCAAGTAGTTTGCAGAGTAACTTGGCTGGTTTATGTTGTGGAGCGTTGATCATTGACATAAATGGGTTTTTTGATTTCCCTATAGACACAAATGACATCAAAGACCTCATATTAGCATGTACTAAAAACGTGCAATTTACATTCGAAGAGATATACTACCGCCAGATCAATGGTGTAGCCATGGGAAGTTGCATCGCACCCCTCCTGGAAAAAACGAGCCTAAAAGGTATAATTGACCAGTGCGCACTCTACAAAAGGTATGTAGATGATATCTTGTTGTTCATCTCAGAAGCAGCAGACCCTCCTGAAATCCTCAAACAAGCAAATGGAGTCGATCCAGGCATCAAATTCACTCTCGAGGTAGAGAAAGACGACAGTTTTCCCTTCCTTGACATCAAACTCACTCGAGAAGAAAACAGGGATTTGACACTGGCCATATATAAAAAATCCACTTTCACTTAGGAACAACAGACGGGAAGATCTGCTCCGAACACAAGATTCAGGGGGAAGAAGAACTGAGCTACCTCTAGGAAAATTTTGCTAATGAACAACTACCAAGAGCGTTTCATTGATGTCAACATCAGACCACGGCAGATGCGTACTAGAGAGGATACCGTCAAGCAGGTTTTCCTAAACTTACCATTTAGAGGCGACGTACCAGCCTTAATAATTGCACGGCGGAAGAATAGAATAACTAAGAAGAACTTTCCCACTGTTAAAGGTAATATGACATTTAGTACACAGAGAATCATGAGGTTGAATGCCAAAGATCAATTCTCTCCAAATCATTCATAGTCTACAAATTCTCATGTATGTGCGGTAGCACATATATCGGACGTACGAAGAAGCAATTGATAAGCAGAATCCGGCAACATTTGCCACAGAAATTGATTAACAAAGACTTGGCACCGTCAGGAAAATCAGCTATTTCCGATCATATATTGGCAACGGGTCACCCTGTCAATTCGACCAATTTCACAATTCTACATAAAGCAAAATCAGAAAAATTATTATTTATTTATGAAGCCCTTTATATAAAACAACAAGCACCTGACCTCAATATTCAAAAGTTTCATCAACATGATATTCTAATCGACTGGCCAAGAATAACAAAATTCAACAACAATCTACTAGTATCCAGTCAAGAACAAACAGGCCCTCGACTAGAATCAACAAACATACAATCGGATTGGCAGCAAAGTGAAGTGGAAATAACAGAGGCGCATACGATGACAGACGTTTCCAAACCATATGAGCGTTTAACACTGCAATCCACACTGGCGCTGTTACCATGTGGAAATTATAAATTTGCGCAACAAGGTGAAACGATCAATTACACTGGGAAAAATAGCACTCTTACATGTAACAGTGAACAATGCGCATAAATGGTTAATTCTCAAGACATCAAAAAAATAATGACCAGATCTCAGACATCACTTTGCAATACTGCGAGAATGACTTTTACATGCAAACACGCATACAGACAAACACAAACGCATACATACTTACCAACTAGCCAAAACAAGAAACAGAAGTAAAAACGACTCAGATTTGTTACCACTAGCAAAATCAATTGAAAACCCAAAATGTATAAATATGTATGATTGTATAAGAGATGATTAGTATTCACGAAATGCATGGCCTTTATCCACTTTGTCATTAATGTGTTCTTTCTTCCTAATTATAAATATATATATATATATATATATATAATCTAGAGGTTAAATTTAAAGATGCTGAAAACTTGATTCAAGGAGTTGTAGGCATGAAATTAACATATATGAAACAGAAAACTATCTTATCAGACCTCTATAGGCATACTAAGGCTGAATCTATGGAGCTCTCCTCAGCTAAAAGGCTTGGAGCCTCTATATTTTTAAGTATAAAATAAATATTGTATCAGATAGAAAAGGCAATTCATCCAGTACACCAGTTTCATCCCTATTTGGAATTCGTCGAGTACTGTCCATAATTTACCGCAAATGAGGCTCGAACTGTGAGTACATTTGCTACGGAGTCTGGCACTATCTTCTTCCTCAGCCCTGCCGCACTCTAGAGTAACCATATACGTGCTTAATCGGAAATGGCAGACCCAAGCTCCATTACAGAAAATGCATAATTGTGTTTTTACAGATAGTCGGTAGTGAAACAATAAATTGTACTTGATATGATTGTTTATTTGTACACACATTTATATTCACACCGTTCGTATACTAACATGTTTTGCTTTGTCTTTCAGCATGTATATCTGCATTATATGATGAATAAAGCCTAATATTTTAGGCAACTCTTTCTTCTGACTTTTCGACTCACTCTGCCTGTTTGCTGTGCTTGTTACTGTGATTCAGAACAGTACTGTCCATATATTAACGTCTATAATGATGATAATAAAACTAATTAAAAACAAGCAAAAACAAACGAATATAGACCATGTGCGAATAATCTCTTCATGATGAAATATAAAACTAAAAAATACACCAAAACGGTAGGAAAAATACCCTAAAATGGATTAGAGTACACGATGTCAGATTTAAATTTTACCAAATAGCAAAAAATTCCACTGTTATAATAATAAATATATAAAAATAATTCCACTTCATTTTTACAATTCATTTACAGACAGGAAACACAACGAAATAGAGAAATCTACATATGAGATACCAACCTGGGTCCGTTTCTGCCACACATGCAAAAACAACGTCTCCTGTGCGAATGTCAGGCCTGTTTTTCTTTGAAGCGCCGTCAAAAGCTGTATAATGCAAACTTGCAGGAGCCGGGGCTCCCACATCAACTAAATAGGATTCTCCAACTCGTCGTAAAACTACACCAACTACCCTGTCACCTCTGTACAAACTTCCTGGTGCGCATCTTACCGGTACACACCTTGAAATAGGCTGGAAGCCTCCTATTAAATTAGGACCTCCGGTCTCAAGCGAAGCATTCGCAGAAGCTTGGTTTAAACAAAACCCGCTAGTGTCGACCCATAATTGTTGTTGCCGTTCATGACGATTTCTCTGTGCAGTAGCAGCCTCTTTATCTTTTGACTTCCTTTTATCAGTCACTGCTGCCATGTTAGATGTGCCATTGGTCTCTTGGGATCGTAAAATTCCCAGCTAAATGCAAAACAAATGTAAATCTTAGGTAAATAATATCAATAAAACGTAAATTAGATACAACTCCATTAACTTGTGTGTCAAGTTAGCATTATCTTAAGACAAGTCATTACAGACAAAGCAATCTATAGACGAAAATATAAAGCTAGTTGATCTATGTATTCCTAGTTCCTCTTTTTATCGAAACATATTCAAGAGCCCATTTCTAGCCACATCATCTGTTCACAGCCCATCACAAGTTGTAAAAACAGAATAATAAATCAAGTTGGAAATTTAATTTGAACATATGATTGAGTTAAACAAAAAGGGATTGGTGTTTACTTAAAGCTCGTAAACTTTATTTAAAGAATTGTTACCATCACTCGCGAAATCAATTATTGTTAAATTGTAATGCCTATATGATTGAGTGACCTCAAAATAGCTAACAAACGATTCATCAGATAGACATGCGTCGCGTACGTGTGTGTGACTATATTTGTAAGTCTGCAGTTACATATAATTAAAAATACGTGCAAAATCAACCAAGTAAAATTGCAGTGGCTGAAATTTTATTTACCCTTTGCACGGATTAATGTAATTGTTTTATTTTTGCTATAGCAAATAATTGTGAGCTTAGTGGTCACGGATGGGATCAAAGTAAAACAATTACACACTTAGTAAATTCATGTAAATGTTAGTGATAAAGATCAAAGAGAGACAAATAATGCAAATGTAAAATTTAACATAAACCACCCTATGTATATCTATGACTGGTTAATCTCATAAGTTACTTGTTTCATAAGATATGCGCATGTCTTGAATGTGTGTATATGCATATAGAACTGGTACGTATTCAGTTAATTATAACACATCATCATCATCATCATCATCATCATCATCATCATCATCATCATCATCATCATCATCATCATGTCCAGCTATACAAAAGTCAAAAGTGACTAATGTTTCACTGCAATATAACCATAAGGAGTGAAAAAG
>JAQBSW010008591.1:0-33295 GCA_029291075.1 Eudiplozoon nipponicum
TTTGCATACTGGAGATAACACATTCTGTACATAATTATTTTTGTATAGTTTACTAAGCATATTAATAGAAACAATTTGTTGGGTACACCACGTCTTATACAAAAATGCATAGATGAAAGGAAGGAAGTATAAATATTCAATAAGTCTGCCATACTGCCATTTACTTAGGTTAAAATTTCAATGTTTAAGATTAAACCAAAAAGGAGCTAATATTTCAAAATTGTAATCTCAATATTTTGTGAAAATTTGCTTCACGTTATTGTCAAGCAGTATAAAATGTATAGTTCACAACTAACTCGAAGTAGCACCAGTAACTGCAGACTTGCTGCCACCGGCTGGAATCGTGGCAGTGGTGGATGCTGAACTTGGAGAAGAAATCAATTCAGGACAAATTCCGATAAACGTGTAACCCCGTTCATTTGGTTGAAACAGACAAGGTCGTTTGGGTCCATCACATCGATAAACAATTGTTTTGCCTGAAATCAATGGTTTTGTTAATTCTTTGTTACTTCTGATATATAATTAAAATATATTTAAAAATTTTTCTTCTGTGAATATCAAGAAAACTAAGACCAAGTTGAAGGACTTTAGTTCTATACAATGTACAAGTGATGCATATTTGGTAATGTAGATTTTAAAAATTCCGAAAAGCCATCACCTATTTTAGCACGCTGTATTCTGCTAATTGGCACTTGAAATAAACTTGTTAATGAAGATATGTGCCGTATGATTTGATTCTTATTTTATCGGATCATTATCGGCTTCAATATAACTCACAGCGCTACTTTAAAAATCTTTTAATCGCAATAAACCTGGTTTGTTTAAGTCTTCTTTTAAACAAACAATAATCGCGCGGGTGGTGGTATCAATGCTTTAAATGAAGTTTGCAAGCTTGAAATAAATACCAATCTCATTGTATTTAACCAGCCTGAGTAACTGACCGTAGTTTTGTTATGTTGTCGAGTACGTGTGACTGACGGTAGTTTTGCTACGTTGTCGGACTGGTAAAATATAGTGGGATTGGTGTTAAATTTTCTTTTAATCACATCCACGAGATCACGACGATTTCCATTCACACATGTTAAAATTATGCTGTGAGTTACATTTTAGTTGACAATGATCCTAGAAAAGAAGGATCACAATCAACTGAATAAATCTACAGTAACGAGTAAACCACAAGTACAACTTGACAAAATGCATAATGCCCCGGGTTTTGATGAATACTCGGCGGTTTCCAGAACTCCACCAAATTCTGTGCATCAAATAGCCATCAATCGGCTTTCGATGGAAACGTAGTGCAACCATTTTAAAATAAAACAAAGACCAATTGGCATGGAGTTCGAATATGCCATACATAAACGAAGATATGTTTCTCGCACAATAGGTTACACAAAGGTCTATGCCCATAAAGCGGACTTATTTAGTTCGTCGACATTATAACATTTTCTCCGGATAATTCTATTACTTTTTTTAACTTTGAGAAACAACTTTCCATTGCTTGCTTTTAATATAAAAAATAAAATATATCCCTCTTTGTAAATTAGATGTTTGGTGTGATTAAAGTTTCTAAATCGATAAAGTGTCGTTGTTCCTGGTTAAATAGAAGATCAAGTTCGGCGGCCATATGATTAAATTCTGAGCATTGCACAATATATTACAAAACAACTATTTCAAGCCACATATAAATTAACTCTCGATTTTATCGGAGGGGAAAATGTGTTTATCCTAACCTTGATTTCGATCATTTTTAAGCTTATACAATATAAATCCTTCTGATTTTCTGCGACTTGCCACTAATAAAGAATTTATTTTATAATCTATCGTATGTCATCTCAGTATTAATACTGCTAATCAGATTGCCTGCAACTACATTTTTGTCATTAGTTCTCGATTTACATAATATTCTATTCATAATGCTCGAAACTGGATCGAAATAAATACAGTTATGTATTAAATTATGCAACGAGGTGGGCAGGGAAGCAACAAAATCACGAGTGCCAACATTAAAGAATAATTATAATAAAAATCTGTTTACCTATGTTAAAATCTCGCAGTAAATTCTATAACACCTAAGATATGTATGAGCAAGCGTGATTTTCTGTAATGTGACAATCGATTTTTACCATCTAAGAATGGTGTATTTTGGTCTAGTCCCTTGAAATAGTAAATGATTTCATGATATATAGACAAACCTGTTCCATTTCTAAATAAACATAGTCAAGGAAATCTTAAACTCCAGTTGATACTTTTATCACTTAAATTATGTCGTAGTTTGAGAATACATAAATTATTTCACAGGTATGAAGTCTATTCGAATCTGTCGAGAGTTGATGTTTTTTGTTGCGCAGTGCAAACATAATATTAAACGTATCTACAAATTTCTTTCGTGGGTACCGCATTTTACGATCGATCGTCATATTTAGGTACGCGTTTAGTTCTTTAAACAGACAAGGTTAGAATGTGCTTTGTTTATAATAGAATCACTTTTAATCTCGCAGTGCCCATGGTAATTCAAATTAAACTGAAATTCACTAACAAAACGATCGTGATCAAGCTTGCAATCGACGGTGGTCTATAGGCCGCTGTTAAAATAAAAGTATCAATTTCTACATATGGAAAATTAATAAAAGTATTATATTCCCTATTATGTAACAGTCCAAAATGAAACGCAGATCTACAAGAGATAAAAACTACCTCACCAAGTCTATTCAGCGATCTATCTCTACGAAACATTGAATAACATTATATTTAGAATTCATCATTTTCAATTTTCCATAGGGCAAAGCTTCCACAAAAATATAAAAACAAACATATTTTTCATTACAAAATTATTCAATTGAAAGTTTTTTGCATTATACTTCTGAAGCTCGCATAAAACAGTGAAAAATTATCCACAGACTTATTTAAATAATTGTCATTGTCTATCTATTCACCCGAATTGGTTTCTTTAAGGTTCTTTAGTTTCTTTCATCATTCTACAGTTCCTCTCACTGTTTACGACATTAAAAATTGCTATTACTTAAATTAAGGTTTCGATCTGGATACAAACATTCGACCCGTTATGCACATAAATTAGTCACAATAAACTAAGTCTTGTATAATATAGATGGCTTTAAATTAAATCAATGTTTCGATCTTATACTGACAAATTTACATAATGGGTCAGACGTTTAAATCAAGATCGCAACCCTGATTTAAGTAATTGCCATCACCGCATTTTCAACCAACGTTCGTTTAATAAACAGTGATGTTACCACATACACCGCATTTCTTGATCGTTTATTATAGCCGTTGATCTTTGTCAATTACTAGCATCCCTTTCAGTTGAAGTCGTCAGTCCTTCTTTTCTGCTATCTACCATCGATCTCCCTTCTGTAATATCTTTGGTTAATCTGCTCTTCTTTATTGTGGCAAACTTTATTTTTAATTGTGTTCTTTTTCGTTTAGTGAATACGTTCTTAAAAGCATTCGATTAATGTATTGATTGCTTAATAGCCCTATGTTTATTTTGATAAAGATCGGTCTAAGCCGGTCCGCCCTCTTCCCAATTCTATAGCTTTTTACTATATCAGCCATAACGTAATCCCTTAATAATTCTGTTAAGTCTATGTATATTATCATTGTCAGCATCCTTATTTAAGTTGACGAATATGAATTGGTCGCGTTTGAAGGTCTGAACTGCCAGTTCGACAGCACATACACTCAATATTGCCTAACCTGATTTAGCTTCCGCATTCAAATTAAACTTATCCGTAATTTAATTGGCCACGATTTGACTTTCATCTTTATTTGTTTGACCTTCTAATTGAGCACAACATTTATTTACTATTTTCCTGGCGAAGATCCGTTATGCACATTTCGACCATATTCAATTTAGACAAACATCGTTTAATGCCGACCATGTTCATCGTAGTATTTTCGGCCGAAATATATGCTAGGAAAATATGATCTCTCCAAGGTTTTTATCAATATTTAACCTAGTGTTTGTTTGGGCCATTTTTTCAAACAAAATAAAAGTAAAGTGGATATTTATCATTAAAGTAAAATATTTAATGTTACACTCTAAAAGTGACCTTAGTTAATAGATACAGTAAGATAAGATTAATTAAGAGATTACATATGACGAATGATTCTGTGAATGATCAGAAAGTTAATTAATTAATATAAAAATCGTTACATTACCAGAAATGTTAATTTTAATCCAAAATTCTTAATTCTTTTACTAGAGCTAGCTTCCGGTTCGGATTCGTGCAATCTTCGCTTCCTTCCATTCGTGAGT
This sequence comes from Eudiplozoon nipponicum, assembly GCA_029291075.1. Lineage (NCBI taxonomy): Eukaryota > Metazoa > Platyhelminthes > Monogenea > Mazocraeidea > Diplozoidae > Eudiplozoon > Eudiplozoon nipponicum. Next base: position 4,280 of record JAQBSW010008591.1, read on the forward strand.
GCTGTGTTACGTATCGCAGCCTACCAATTTTTCACCACATTTTTATTAATTCTGTTATCTCTTGATATAAATTTTAAATATTCCATAATCGAACTAACTAATCTATTACGACTACATATTGATATGCATTAACAACCATCACAGTTAGTTGCAACCTAGTAACAAATTAGTTCAGTTGTGACCAAAAGGATAATCCAAAGGGAGCATGAACGGAAAGTATGATCTCATGCACATTCGTTTCTTGCTTACTGGCGACTCATCAGTAGGAGCCGGTATTACGCCGTTTAACCACTAAATATTTGGTCAAAGAATGTGGAATAATAGGACGGCACAATCTCCTAGACGAATGTTTGAACCTGCAATAGTGAAGCTAACATCATCTACAGTCAACGACAATGCGACTTAAACGCTAACTCACACTATATAATATATATATCGAGTCTGTAAAGGATACTAACACTATGGCTATTGTGTTAGTAACCGATACCAACATTATTTTACCGAACAGGTACATGGTACAAACACTATGGTTTCCGAGTCGGTACATGATACCAACCTGATGGATATCAATTTATGCTATAGTTCACCGAAATTGAGAATTACAACAATTTCTGAACACCTGTTACTCCAGTAAATCCATACACTCTGGCCTTCATCGATATCAGTTATCACATTTCGCGGTAAGCATGACATCATTCAATTCAATATATTACAGTTAAATACTGTTTGTTGCGAAGAACTAATATATCTGCAAGTATGTATTAGGTGTTGCGAACCTAGTAACAAATTAGTTCAGTTGTGACCAGAAGGATAAACCAAAGGCAGCATGAACGGAAAGTATAACCTCATGCACATTCGCTTCGTGCTTACTGGCGACTCATCAGTAGGAGCCGGTATTACGCCCTTTAACCACTATATATTTTGATCAAGAATGTGGAATAATAGGACGGTACAATCTCCTAGACGAATGTGTAAACCTGCAATAGTGAAGCTAACATCATCTAAAGTCAACGACAATGCGACTTCAACGCTAACTCACACTATATAATATGTATACCGAGTCTGTAAAGGATACTAACACTATGGCTATTGTGTTAGTAACCAATACCAACATTATTGTACCGAGTCGGTACATGATGAGTTGCCAGTAAGCACGAAACGAATGTGCATGAGATTATACTTTCCGGTCATGCTGCCTTTGGTTTATCCTTCTGGTCACACCTGAACTAATTTGTCACTAGGTTTGCAACACCTAATACATACTTGCATATATATTAGTTCTTCGCAACAAACAGTATTTAACTGTTATATATTGAATTGAATGATGTCATGCTTACCGCGAAATGTGATAACTGATATTGATCAAGGCCAGAGTGTGTGGATTTACTGGAGTAACATGCGTTCAGAAATTGTTGTAATTCTCAATTTCGGTCAACTATAGCATAAATTGATATCCATTAGGTTGGTATCATGTACCGACTCGGTAACCATAGTGTTAGTACCATGTACTTTTTCGGTACAATAATGTTGGTATCGGTTACTAGCACAATAGCCATAGTTTTAATATCTTTGACAGACTCGGTATATATATTATATAGTGTGAGTTAGCGTTGAAGTCTCATTGTTATTGACTTTAGATGATGTTAGCTTCACTATTGCAGGTTTACACATTCGTCTAGGAGATTGTACCGTCCTATAATTCCACATTCTTTGACCAAATATATAGTGGTTAAAGGGCGTAATACCGGCTCCTACTGATGAGTCGCCAGTAATCACGAAACGAATGTGCATGAGATTATACTTTCCGTTCATACTGCCTTTGGTTTATCCTTCTGGTCACAACTGAACTAATTTGTTACTAGGTTCGCAACATCTAACACATACTTGCATATATATTAGTTCTTCGCAACAAACAGTATTTAACTGTATCACTGTTAGTTGTTTGTTTTATTTTCACTTTACACCGTTCAAGATCGCATCAATTTACAGTGAATTCATACATGTAGTTTTATGTTCCCATATTATTACTTTTATTAGACTCATGGTTTCTTCCGTGCACTTGAGGTTTTTTTCCATGCATGGAATTTCATACGATCCATTTGTACCTCATGGGTTCATATTCAATTTTTGAGAAGCAAATTTAGAAGCTTAAGTAAGAAGGGGCTTTATAGTTGCTTGTATATATTACTTTGATGCTAACGATTACACTTGCCTGTTTAATTTTAAATCCAGTATAACCATGTCCCTAAGATACCCATTTTTGTATCATTTTTTTTCCACATGAACTTATAATTTTATTCCCTTAGGAAATTTGTCATCGTTTTTCTAATAATTTAGTAGGGTATACATTAGCAATGACTCTCTCACCTAGTCAACCCAATTCATTCTACCAATGTTTTATGTCTGACAGTCTAAGCCTTCTATATATCAATGCCTTTAAGATATCAACTTTATGGATGTTTTCACATTATTAGAGTTCAAATCAATCCGTTTGAGATAGAAATTTGTTTCTTTAAATCAATAGTGCCATTCTGTTGCGAAACGAGTTTTAAATTTTTGATCATTTACAAGAACTGTTTATTTTCATTTTCCTCCTCAAATATCTTCAAATAAATATATATTTTTTAATGAAATTGAAACCGGTTTGCGTTTCTTTCAAGAAATCGTGCTTGCATTGGAATACTTTAAGTAGATATTTGCATGATTAATGCACGATAGCTTTATAAGAATGTTTATGTGGCTCGTTGAGCAATACTAGGTGCAGGGTTTGAATTTCGATAACAATATCAGGCCTTGAATAACTACTCACCTATGTGCACAGACATGCACTGAATATATATATATATATATATATATATATATATATACATATATAGATACATACATACATACATACATACATACATACATACATACATACATACATACATACATACATACATACATACATGCATACATACATACATACATACATACATACATACATACATACATACATACATACATACATACATACATACATACATACATACATACATACATACATACATACATACATACATACATACATACATACATACATACATACATACATACATACATACATACATACATACATACATACATACATACATACATACATACATACATACATACATACAGACACACATACATACATACATACATACATACATACATACATATATCTGCAAGATGTATGTAGAGGACCTACAAATATTTTATATTTCCATAATAATTCATGACGTCATTTTCCTTCCATTAATATTTTCTATAAAGTACATTAGACAAAGGTCAGCACATTCCAATGCCCTTTGCCCCAGAATATTATCACATATCGATCTTACAATCAGGCTTCCCAGTCTCCCTCTCTCTCTCTCTAGGTTACTTTCAAATAATCAAAGAAATCTAAATAAGAAACCGTTAGTGCGATTTTTGATATTAATGTGACGAAATTATACACACACACACACACACATATATATATATATATATATATATATATATATATATAATATTAAAAATTCATTTCGAATTGGTATACCAAATGAACGCTCCAGATACAACAGTACGTGTCTAGGTTCGAGTGTTGTCCGCGGAAAATTCCGGACAGTACGTGTTACGTTCCCAATATGGACCGAACGTGTCTACTTAATGAATTGACTTTTTACATAATGCAATGTTTAGTTTAGATTGAAAAATGTATGTACCTAATGGGTCAGGTGTTTATATCCAGATCGCAACCTTGTTTAATGTTAAACTATTGATTGCATTCAAAGATTATAATTTCAGTGAAATATCGCTGATGAAGCCTATACCTTTGGAAACAAATCAAGTACTGTTTTTGTACATTGTGAACAAAATTGAAATATTTTACATACAAGAAATGTTAAGCTATTTTGGATGAAACCTTTAAAAATAGAAGCTACTGATTCATTTTGTAACATAATCTGAGATAAATGTAGGTCTCTATCGGACAAGAGGAAAACGGTTTTCAAACTTCCACAGATGTAATCGAAAATCCAGCTGATATTTTATTTTTTGATAAATGATTGGGTTAGTTTATAAAGAAAATGAAATTCATTCCAAATCAGATAACTCTGTGAACACCATTTTTGTAATGCCTTGGCAATAATACATAGTTCGAATATTCATTTATGACCAGGCGCGTAGAATTCAGTGATTTTACTTTTTGATAAGTTTCTATCCAACAAGATAAAATATGAGGCTGAACTAATATAAATTTCACAAATTATTGTTAATTAGATAGACCATAAGACAGCTCTTATTTCACGAAATTTTCATGAATGGTATGATTAATTTTTAAGGCCAGGATATGAAAATTCTTTACACTCAAATAGTACATGTGGTAGTCGTTTTATTTATTTACGTGAAATTGCCATTTAACATCTCAGCTTCCAAAAATTGCAACTTTTGCAGTATTTTTTGCCTTCTGCAAAGCAAAGTTGTAATTGAGTAAAAATTTATCGCTTTTTAATTACTTTTTAAACTGGCTTATAAAAGGTAGGGTAAAAGTATTTTAGTACTCCGTTGCTTAATTTATTATTATTGTCTCCTACTTTATATACACTTTATTTCAAATAGGACTTCTTTAGGTAACATGGCGTCGGTCATAAAATTAAATATATCGGACATTTATATTAATATTCAGGTCAATATATATACCCATGATTGTCCACCGGTATAGGATGGAAATTGTATTAATTGCTCGGCTTCGGTGTCGTAGGGTCCGAAGTGCACCACACTGAACCAAATGATTTTGAATTCTTGTGCTGGCCGCGGAAATTTTGACTCCTCCTGATGAGTGCCCCATAAGTCCGAAACTAGTCTAGTTGATGAACTGTATTTGCTTTTTCTGTAATAATTAGTTTATTCTAACAACATATGTGCATATTAGCAGTTTACTATATGATGTTGCACGTTGAATCACTTCATGTTTAATTGAATTTAATATTGACATAATAAGTTACACCGTTTTTGGTCAAAATTACCTCATCAATTATGTATGTTTGGTGGCAATGCCGACTGCACTCAACCTGAAAATCTTCCTTGAGTGAGATGTAATCTTTTTAAAGAATAACTTTAGCATATCCTTCAGACCCATTATCACTAATTTTGCTAATAAACAAACCTATATCGGTTAACATAATCGACTAGAGAAGATCCTAGTTTTATGGTCAACATATTGATCTTCCAATGATATCTTGGTGCATAGGTGTATGTCTCGACGACATTTATACTACAAATCAAACATAATTACAATCACATGTTCATGGCTATTTTGGAATTAGTATAGCAGCAAATTAAGCGTTTCACACAAATACGTGAATCAGAACGTTAACAGCAAAAATGAACCTGTATCGTTGTCGACAATCAATAGACAAGCTCTGGACTGTGAACAAGAAAATTCCGGCAAAATAGGATAGCGTCGTTTCTTCATAGCAACGAGTTTCGACAGAATACCGGGAGATTGACTGTACTGCTGTGGACTGTCGCGGGGTAGCGCCATTGCAAAGAAGGTGTGCCGAAATAGTATGTTGAGCCAAACACCTCCACCAACAAATCGACTGAACATGGCATCCGCTGACTTGCTTAAATTTTCTTGACAACCTTAATGATAATTATTAAAAGTGTAAACGAAATTCTTTAAAGAACCTTGAATTATATTCCGTAAATTCTTTTGGCTGAAATGAAGTAAAGTATACAAATTTTCTAGAACTACAAATTTCATGAACAAACTCAAATGGTAATTGGTTAAGTAAGTTTATTTTTCGGGCAAGGAAAGATTTCACTTGATCGTCTTCCGATTTTTTAAGTCAACGAAAATATTTTCGAAGCGTGCACACGAATGTATTCGCAATTTGCACGCTTTAAAGTTTTTTGCACATTAAATAATGAGCTAGCTGACTTAACTAATTTCGACTTTGTTCATTAAACTCCAGAATTTTAAAAAAATTGTCCAAAAATAAAATTATTTTCTAGACCAAGGATTCACTATTATTTTCCTACTCATTGGTCGTTATAATTGTGTTTTCAAATTTCGAAATTTTCCATATATATATATATATATATATATATATATATATATATATATATATATATATATATATATCTTATGTATATATATATGCAAGTACGTATTTGGTTTTGTGTAACTAGTAACAGAGTAGTTCATGAAGGAATAGAAGCAAATACAAAAGTCAACCTCAACGAAATGTATATCTTATGTACACCTGCGTTTCGTGGTCACTGGAAACTCATCAGTAGCAGACGTCACTTCGCCAAAATGACAGTCTATATTTGGTCAATCAATGTGAAATATTTGGACTATGTACTCTACCAGATTTATGCATACTAAAATGGTAGCAGAGATAGCTTAATATCGAAGCATTTAGCAAATCGACTTCAACACCAGCTCAATAGATACAATATCTACGAAGCCTGTCAAGGATATAAATGCTCGGAATGTAAAGAAAGGCTAAATTTAAAAGCAATCAAAACAAAAACCATTTTAAACACACGCTACTGTAGCAAAAAAGCAGTTATAGCATTTCTCATCTGTCATGACATCATTTACTGAAAAATACAACAGTTATATTTTCTTTGTTACGGAAAACTAATATATATATATATATATATATATATATATATATATATATATATGCAATTGTGTATTAGTTATTGCACACCTAGTAACAATTTTGTTCTAATAGAACCATAATGATATGGCGAATTCAGCATAAGAAAGTGGTATAATCTTATTTACGCATGCATTTTATGCATTATGAATGACAACATGATTATCATGTAAATGTGATAGCTGATTTCAGTTGAGGCCCAAAGTGACATATTGCTATCTATATCACATGAAGTTCTCTTTATTACTGCTTTAATACACGCATGTTTGAGAAATTGAACCGTCCAAAAGTCAAAAATGTCTTAACAATTTATATATTTTGGTTGGAAAGTAGTGCCGATTCCTTTCTATGAGTTGTCAGCAAGCACGAAACGCATGTAAATATGAGAATCTGCCTTTCGTACATACTGACTTTTGAAGTGGACACCTCTGATGTCGAGAACGCTCCAAAATATTCACAAATCTATTCAATAAGTGTACTTTCATTCTACCGAATAATTAATTAAATGAATCTATATATATATATATACTTATATACTCTTAACTTAACGTACTTGATAATGGCAAAATTGGCGGCCACCCACTTGGTGTTGTGACGGCCAGTAGAGCAGATGTGAGCGGGCATGTAGTAGCAAGTTGCTCCATTAAAGCGTAGTTAATCTTGATCTGAGTTCTTGCAAAGGCATCTCGTTCAGTTTTCTAGATATTAAATCAAGTTATTTAATCATTAAATGAAAGAGACAAATAGGTGATGCACTAAGTGTGAAAATAGAGAAAATATTAATCTTAAATCTGAAATAATTGAACAATGTCATAATTCGTCGATGTGAAAATAAACAAATCGTACATTTTTAGCTGGAAACTCGAATGAAATTAAGATGGAAAAATGTAATGAGTAATTGATGCACACTATGCATTCTAGATGTGCAAACCATAGTTTATCAATCACATCTTGAGGCACAATGTGTTGTGTCAATTGGGATTTGTGTTAAATTCTGTATTGTAGATTTTTGAACGACACATAGATCCAGATTTACAAGGATCAACGTCATGCTCATAATAAAAAAGCACAATTTCAACACAAAAGTCAAACTGGGAAACCTCGTTCACGTATAATTATATATATATATATATATATATATCTCTCTCTCTTATATACTCATATTTTATATTTTCTCTAAAGAAAAGTCCGATTCAGAGTTATGTAATCATAAATGGTCTCGTATATATTGGTACGTGATGATAAATAGTTATTGAGAGAGAGCGTGAGAGAGAGAGAGAGAGAGAGAGAGAGAGAGAGAGAGAGAGAGAGAGAGAGAGAGAGTGTGAGTAGCTTGTGGTGTTCTCCAAACAGTAGGGGATTATTTTCAACAGCTCAAACAAAAATGCTTAAAAGATATATAAATAGATTTTTTCAACGAAGTTAAACAATCTGATTAATAGAGAAAATAGCTATCGAAACTTTGTTCCTAATTCTACAAAACCACATTTATCTTAAGCACCAACATACAAAATACATTGCGCTTCAAAATAAGTTGGATACATTGTGGCTTATTTATCTTCAATACCTAATTTGCATTATTTACTCATGATTGACAAACATGGCTAAACGAAATCTTAACATTTAAAAAGGAGGTTTCGCATATGTTTAAAAAATTGTAAAGAAAAATAAGTTCAGATTTGTACAGTTTTTTCGACAACTCGCGAGATTATTTCAAAAACAATGATTCTTTTTAACTTGAGTCGCATATTTATTTAATGTAAGCACACTTTTGGCTAAGCCTGCCGATATTCTAAAAATTATTTGCACAGCTCTTCCCAACAAATTTGAATGATCGAAATATTGTTGGCCTTAAAAGTATTAGATAATGAAAAATATAACGGTTTAACTGAACAAAAATGAGAAATTGATGTACTTTCTGCGAAATTTCAGAGAATTTTTTCCGAGAAATATAATATTTTTTGCCTTAATAAGAATTAATTCAAGCTATACACAATACTCGGAATTATATATTTACTGTATACTATAATATTCGCTTCATTCTGTGGTAGTTTTCAATGAAATTCATACCGAATACAATGTTTAAATACTTTTATTCATTAATACTACGGTTTCCGATTATTCCTTCTAATTAAATGCACAATTTAAAATAAATTGATTAGTGCATCTAATAATAAAGGAAGTTTGTCTACTACGCATTGATAATGTAAACAGAAAAAGAAAAAAATCCCATGTGATAGAAGGAGTAAATGACTAACCACTTTAAAGTTTAAATATAGATTCTGGTTGGCATCGTGTTACCAATTAAATTATTACCACAGCTGACGAGAAAGCCATATCGAGAGGTGATATTTTTGGTAGATTATAAATTATAGTTCTATTTGATATTTGAATGTATAAGTTTATACAAAAAATAAATTCTAACCTAAACAGCTCTACTGTTATAAAAGGTATTTATTATAATGTTTTGAAGTATTAAAAAGACAAAATATTGTAGTCTGCCAAGAAACTGCGGATAAACTCTAAAGTCCAATACAATTGATCTCAATTTATTAATTCAAAGCCTTAATCTGGAGCCTAATCCAGACGATAAACTTTCAAAAATGTGTGAAATACACACACACACACACACACACACACACACATATATATATATATATATATATATATATATATATATATATATATATATATATATATATATATATATATATATATGCACACCATCAGAACAATAATGTACAGATTTCTATACAGATAATGCAGAAGAAGTAATTAAGCAGTAAAAATCATCTCAAATAATTGATAATGTTTTGTTGTAAGTTAAAGGTGTATGCATTGGTGTGAAATCTCTTTATTGGCACAAACAAAAAACAATATAAAAAGTATGCAAATGCTGATCAGAATCACTATTTCTCGAGAGTTGTAGCAAGCATAATGCTTTTGTGTCCGCTCCAAGTTTTCGGTACATTGGAAAAATAGTTTCATTGGTCAATAACAGCGTAGCAGTTTTCAAAACACCTGAGTGACAATACACACAGGAAATTTTTCAATTAGTTAACAAACTACATACCTCAATAGACTGGGCTTGAGCATCATTCGTGTCATAGCCGACGGTCGCACTGGAAACAATATCTTCAATTGTTTTTGGCATTGGCGTCAAAGGTACTGCTGAACTTGTTGAACTAGACGAATTCTGAGATTGATCACATATACCCGAGAATTCAAGCATGGCAACAAAATTGGCGTCGTCCGCTTCAAATGGATAGCACCGCGTCAGATCGGCTTTAGCGAATATTTTGCCTAAAATTTGTTGCAAACACACATAAGACAAAGTTAATTTTACAAACCTGAAGGAAGTTAATTATAAATTCCTTTATTATAAAATGAAGCAAATAATTTATAAAGTTAAACTTCTTTACGAATAACAACTTAAGGAAACTTTAATAAGATTTATTTAAATATAATTCGTTCCAAATCATAAACACATCCTTGCTCGGTAACTTAGGTAAAATAATTGAGAAAAATTACAACAAAACAGCAGAAGTAAACAGTGAAATTGAACCGCAGTAACCAAAATAATCACTTTTGAAACTACAATACAATAAGGAGGAATTTCAGGGCTTTATTTAAAGTAAGAAATACATTAAAATGCGTATAGATACAGTGAGCTGCGACAGGTTTAAATAATCTCATGAGGCAAATTTCATAATTAGAACAGTGGATAAAATATAATTTATTTCGCAATTTGTGAATCTTATGCCTGCTCAAAATTCATTTAACTAGAAATTTAGATATATTTACGTTCAGAGCAGCAGACGAATAGAAATGTTTATAGGGTAAAATAAATCTATTTTTTATTAAAGTATTAGACACCAGCAAGCGCGAAGCCGAAATAAAATGATTGCACGCGGTGCAAAAATGTAATGTTAAATTATTTTCGTGATTATAGATGACTACATTTTGTTCTTGATTTCGTATGCTGCATGACCATTCTACGGAAGAATTTCAGAAACTTTATTAGAAAATATTTCTTATTTATTGGGGCAATATTAATACGCGTCATTTATTATTTACAACTATTTCTATTATTTTAATAGGTAAGAAATTTTGCGATATAGTTGAAATGATAACTATCGAATAATTTTCTAAATATGTTTCTATTTGCCATTTAGTCTTCCTGACTTTCTTAAATGCCACAAGCTCTTACACCTGAAGCATACAGAGGCGTCATTTAAATCAAGAAGCATTCAACTTCATTATCACGATCTCATACTTTTTAGATGTGTGCACAACACAAAATGTCATATATTTCACTTTGGAATTCTTGTCAGTTCATAAATTTATTGTCAATTTTCTTTTGATAACTTATTTTTGGGATAGTTATTGAGATGGATAACGATATGTTTTGAATTTTATAGAGCTATGATTAGGACATATTTGTAAACGCAACTAAGCAAATTTAATGCGTAACTCTAATGGATTTAAAAAAATCTTTATTTGTAAACAATTTGTATTTTAACTACTTTAATCTTTTTTAAAAATTTGCTTTAGTCTTTCAAATTGATACTTATTTCACGTTATGAAAAACCCTACATTTTCAATCATCCTATTATGTAAAAAAAATCCAACTGGTTAAAATTTTAATAATCAAACTTCGTAGCATATTCACATCGTTGGCCTAAAATCTATTTCCATACGAAAATTTGATAATTTATTTGTTATATAATGAAAACACCTCTTAGCGTTTTCCTTGTTGGTAGCAAAATAAACACGATTAGCAATATGATTAAATATTCTAAAATACCTTTGATTTACTTGAGAATATAGTTTAGATAAAATCAGTGTTTTATTAAATTTCGTGAATTAATGCCATCAGGCAACGGTATATTATGCGTCCTATTGAAAAATAAATAGAACGGACCGATTAAGCGTCATTTAATAAATGTAACTTTCTTCTTTTCAGAGCATGGAGTAAAATAAAGAAGTGGTAACAATCTAAATCTCTTTTACATAGTATTACGTTCATCCCGATAATACTATCTTGTTCTGCTTGGTCATTCAATGCAGATACTATGCATCTATTATATTGGTCTTGTCAAATATCAAAGATGATCTATTTTACCTCCATAAACGTACTAATTTCAGTTTATCTAAAGTTCGAAACTACGGAAAAGTGTCTGCGACAAATGACCGATTTATATACTGGTAAAAATTAAATGTCTTCATTACAGATTATCAAAGTTATTGAAACTCTTATAAAGTGTTTTGTACATTATTTACTGCTACAAGCAATAAATGAACATTTTTGTATTATAGAAGCATTCAGAAACTTTGGAATTCGATTAAGAAAATTGTTTTGACAAATAAACGAAAGCGGCATAAGTGGTTATATGTTTTATTGAGATTTTAACATAATGATATTCGAGTTCTTTACCAAAGAAAACAAAAATGAACTTTATAGACCGTTGTGTCAAATCATTATAAATACTTGCATATATGCAAGTATGTATTAGGTTTTGCGAACCTAGTAACAAATTAGTTCAGTTGTGACCAGAAGGATAAACCAAAGGCAGCATGAACGGAAGGTATAACCTTATGCATATTCGTTTCGTATACTGGTGACTATCAGTAGGAGGCGGTATTACGTTTTAATCCACTATATATTTAGGTCAAGAATGTAGGAGAGAATAGACGGCGCTAATTTCCCCTCTTATATATATATGTAAACCTGTAATAGTGAAGCTAACATCATATAGTCTACGACAAATGATTTCAACGCTAACTCACACTATGTAATATATAGGGGTATAGTCGCGATACTAATCACTATGCATTATTAGGTTAGTAACCGATACCAACATTATTGTACTGAAAGTTTCATGGTACAAAACACTATGGTTTCCTCGAGTCGGAATGATGGTACCAAATACATATCATACATATAGTTCACTGAGAATTACAATTTCTTGAATACTTTGAGTTATTCGTAAATTATTACACTCTGGCCTTGATAGATATCAGTTATTTAACTTGCAATATATATAGTTCTTCGCAAAAAAACAGTAGTTTAACTGTTATATATTATTGAATTTAATGATATCGCGTTTACCGCGAAATGTGATATCATTCATATCGATCAAGGCCTGAGTTAATAGACACATTGAGAAGTGGTGTTCACAAATAGTTGTAATTCTAATTTTGGTGACTATAGCATACATTGAAATTCATCATGCTGGTACCATAACGACTTACAAACCGGTAAAGAAAATTCATGTACCTTTTTCGGTACTTTAATGTTGGTATCGGGTACTGAAACAATAGCCATAGTGTTGGTATCCTTTACAGACGCGGTATATATATATTATATAGAGTGAGTTAGCACTGAAGTCGCATTGTCGATGACTTTATATGATGTTAGCTTCACAGCTGCAGGTTTACAAATTCGTATAGGTGACTGTACCGTCCCTATGTCCCACATTTCTTTACTAAATATACAGTGAGTATACGGTATAGTACCGGCTTAAACGGATTAATCTCTAGTAAGTACGAAGCGCATGTGTACACGAGATTACATATTGCATCCATGCTCACTTTTGTATGTGTATCTAATTCTATTTGGACAACTTTGTTCATAGGTGCGCAATACTTCATTTGCAATTGCATATATATTAGCCCTCCAAAACAGACAATATAAAACTCAACAATCTCATTGATTGATGTCATGATTTCTGCCAAATTTGAAAATTGATGTCAACCGTGTTCAGAGTGGAAAACTATTCTAGAAAACAGACGTAATACGTTGCCTGTAATTCACAATTTTAGAATAGAATAGAAATTGAATATCTTTATTTGGATTCAAACCACACATATTCCATCAAATAATAAAATTGGAAATTGTACAATATATTTAAAAACTACTGTACCTCTTTTTATGTGCAAAATGAAAAAGAAATTTTATCAGATATAAGAAAATCGCATAGTCTTTCAAATATCTATTTCATGAACACTTTATATGAAATATAAAAATACATAGAAATACGAACAGCGAGTGTGGTGAAATCAACTCAAATTATGTGCGTCACATCCAGTTTAAACTCAATGCTTGGTACGTGCTTTCTGCTTACATAAACTACGTAATTTGTTTATCCATAAGGCTTCGTATGTGGCTAGCCTCTTTTGTTTCTATTTTTCACACTCTGCTTTGTTCACGGTATTTCTCATCTTGTTTTGCTTTCCAATTTATATATAAAGATATGTCTGGGCGAGCAGATATTTGAGAAGACCAGCGTGAAAGAAAATTTTCTTATATCTGATAAAATTTCTTTTTGTTTTTGTACACAGGAAGGGTACAATAAATTTTATTAAAGCTCGCATTTCAAAAAAATTAAAAAAAATTATCACATCACAATAAATGTGCAATTAATATCATGTAGATAGGTATATCTCACTAGTTGTACAATACAATATATCAATATCAGAAAGTTCGACTGAAAAGAATAATATATATACATTATCAAATTAGGAACAATTAATGTATAATTCGGAGTGTGTAACATTGGTGCAAAAAATGTTGAGAACCATGACTAGCAATTGGATTGCATGCAATGTTAACTAATTAGAAGATCGAAGTATAACATTTTCAATTATAACAATACAAAACTTGGAAAAATAAAAATCTCTAGAAAATCTGTTTTTTAGATAACAATTATCCTTGTCTCTTATTCAACCATGAGAAAGTATTATCATAATCAAAAGAATAACAAATATCAGCAGAATTGCAGACTTTGGTGAAATTTGACCATATCGAATTCCACTCTGACGGTAGGCGGTACAGCCTCATTATTTTCAATTCGATTGTGGCGAAAACGCTTGTCGTTAAAATTCATAAACTGTACAGACACAGTATTATGATGCGATTTGCTGGTTCGGTACATTTCATAATCAATGAATTTGCTTTCAAACCACATAAGATTGCTTAATTACTGCTGTAATATACACATTAGTATATTAGACTGTTCCATCCATCTACATATACAACAATTCATAATGAATTATATTTTGGATATGGTACCGCCTCTTACTGATGAGTCACCGGCAAGCGTAAAGCGCATGCGTACATGATATTATACATTTTGCTCATTCCGACTTTAATATGACTTTCGGTATCTTAATGGACTAGTTTGTTACTACGTTCGTATTACCCCATACACATTTGCGTAATCATTAATTGACCGAGAAATAAAATATAAAAAAATATTAGAAATTTAGCTCAATGCTGTGATGTATTACCACGAAATGTGTAAACTGATGTCACTTGAAACCAGAGTGCAAGAAATTCCCAGACTAACAGAGGTTCATAATTAGTTTTATTATCAATTTTAGTGAAATTGTGAATATCTAGAAATCAATTGACTTTTGTCTTGATTCAGGCTAGGGATATTGTAAATCGTTGTGTTGATAGGATTTGCAGGTTCGGTATATTTTATACTTAGAAGTTTGTCTATCAAGTCACATTGTGAAAGAGTGTATATGAAGTTAGCTTCTTTAGCGATGAAATACACGTTCGTATAATGAGTTATACTGTCCACATGTCTCAAATTACTTGACAAAATATATAATGGATATAGAGCATATTTGAAAGAACATTGTTTGCGCAGGCTGGTATAATAATTATTGAAATCAAATTTGCGATTTTGATATAAACACCTGATCCATTATGTACATACATTTGTCAGTAAAAACAAAACTATAATATATATATATGCCTTGTATATATATATATGCTCATATATATTGATGAACCGGTTTTAGTTCTTATTGGGAGCTCATCACGTACTGTCCAAAATTTGCCGCAATCAAGGCTCGAACCTGGGCGCGTATGCTTCGGAATTTGGTACTCTAACCAGTGAGCCGCCTCGTCGAATGCGAGCAGCTGAATTCATTTTTTACAGTATAGAATGCTTAGTTTGTATTGAAAATGTATGTAAATAATGGGTCAGATATTTATATCAAGAACGCAAAATTTATTTAGAGCCTACTACCGACTCCTTCTGATCAGTCACCAGTAAGCATGAACTGCATATGTAAAAGGCATTGAACTCTTGATTCATACTGACATCATTTTATCCTTCTTGTCATATTTGAACAAGCGTTCAACAACAGATTTTTTTCACAAATGACCTATAATTGAGAATTATTTATTTGCATTTTCGTGAGATAAAAGTTTATAGTTACGGTTTCGAAATCGCGTTCCTTTTTCTTTACTCAGAGTATGTGAGGTTCGAAAGCGAATCTATTGTTTTGAATCCATTTGCCATACTTATCATGAAATAATAAAAAATTAAATCTGTTTTTAATAGCGTGGTTTCTTTTTAATTGTGGAATTAATCAGTATCAGCGAGATATTTTGCTGACAGTAAGGGAACTCATGACTACCTGGTTTGGTGACTAAAAAGATAAAAATATAGTCACGTAGATTAACTGACTTTGCCTTTAAATAGAATAATTTTGGTTATACTAATAATATATATTAAGAAATAATTTCATAAGATTTTAGATCACTAACATGACCAAATATAATGGAAATTTAGTCTAATCCTAAAATATCAAAACCGTACAATTGAATTTGACAACTCTGTGGGACCAACATCTAGTGAACTGTAACGATTATAAAATTTATATCGGTATAGAATATTACATATTCATTGTTTCGTAGAACTAATTTAATGCAATCAAGTATTAGGTATCGCACACCTAGTAAAAAACTATTTCAATTGGGACCAGAACCATATATCAGTTTAGGCACGAAAAAATAGTAGAATCTCATGTACACATGCGTTTGATGCCTAATGCCGACTCATAATATTATAGCTTTTGCGCATGCTGAATTTGGTACATATTATATATTGTAGGTTGGCTTTGGAATCACATTGCCGAAGACTTAATATGAAGATAGCTCCATTGCTGTTTGAATATACATTCATAAAGGAGATTTTGTTAACGAACCGTCCCACAATTCTTGATCAAATGTACAGTGGTTATAGGGCATAGTACTGGCTCCCACATATAATTTGTTAGTAAGCGCAAAACAAATACAATTATGTAACTTTTATTCACGCTGCCTTTTGTCATTCATGCTAGTCCTATTTGAAATATTTTGCCTCTAGTTACGCTGTACTTAAGATAGATTAATATACAATATAATTTAGATCCCGTGACGTATAGATGAGCTATTTATCTGTGAAACAAAAGACTTTTTGTTCAATTCCTTTCAACAGTAGCGTTACGTACTACTGATGGATGTTCTTTTAAAAATACGAGTGATCGGTTTAACATAGAAGAGATGGAAATGTATTTCATTCTCATTTTAATGTGATTTACATTAAAGATGACATTATATATATATATATATATATATCGCTATAATGCCCATATCCAAAGAGTATAACAAGTCTTATAGTTTGCAGAATACCTTCCAGTTTAGTGCAATGTATGTGTAACGCCATGAGGCAAGGGCACACTTCGACTTTTGGTACGTATTTAGTTTAAATACTTTACTTAAAATGTTCCGACATCAAACAGCTCAGAGCACATGCATTCTTTTATCAGGTCTGACAAAAGTGGAACTAATCGTAGTTTCTTAAAAGAAAGTAGTGCTTAAACGGAATCAGTTTAGTTTGAATGTGCATCTACCTGTCTTCTTGTTTATTCTCTTTTTCACTAGCAGCTGATCGACTCTGGCGGCTAGTGTTAGACTGCGTAACATTTCAACACCAAATGATTGCGAAACAATACTGTTGGTCAAGAATGGCGAGATCGGTGTGAGCACTGTGCCGCTGGCCTCTTCAACCTGGTTGGCTGCTTTATCGAGAGCTTGAAAAATTAACGTTAATCCTTCAAGCACGCGGTGGTAGTCCTCCAATGCCTTGTTGGTTGGTACAGTAACATCTGCTAAAATGTTTTATAACAACGGTTAATTAATACATCGTAACAACGATCGAGTTATTTTGAAAGTTATCTACAAGACATATAATGCACAAGCAAAGACATCTAGCAGAAAAGTACTTTTAAATAGACTATTACAGGACGGGTTGTTGGAAGATAACCGGGACTTTGCTATGCATAACATAGTGATTATAGCAAAACTAACTATGTTGTTCAGCGACTAGTTAAATACAATGGAATTGATGGTTACTTCAAGCTCGCAAACTTGATATAAAGAATTGTTACCACCACCCGCGCAATCAATTATTTTTTTAATAGTGATTATAGTTCCTTCCGCACTTTTTTCTATAAATATTTTGACATGAGAATTTGCACACCTTAATTAGCCCATGGGTCATCAATTCTAAACGTTGGCAATTGAGTACACTGGTATAATCTGCAACGTTAAAATAATTTATGGGAAATCAATTTTAGTACCAATGAAAAAAAATTTTTATAAATTGTTGCAAATACGCCGACATTGGATTTACCCTTGATTTTGAAAGAGTATTCCCTATTTAAATGGGTTTTAAATTATATATTATTAATCGTTCATATAAAAGCATATTCTATATTATGAAGTAAAGGGTGTTTTGAACGTGATCTCATTAGAATTTAAAACGAGTATATATTCACAGACAATAAAAGGAAATACAGGCGATGAAACTTAGTAAATAATTATATAAATTAAGGTTGCGGGCTTGATACAAACACCAATCACATTTGTTGTACATTTAACAGTAATTAGCATTATACACTGTAGCAAATTGAATTCATCTAGTTGCCGGAGCTGCATTTTTTCTCTCAATATTTTTTACTTCCTTAGTAGTTATATCGGTTGGTGTAATTTTTACATCGTAATCTGATGATGAATATGAAAATTCTAAACGCATCTGTATGCATAACTGACTGTAACATTGTTATGTTGTGCTATTGATTAAAATAAACCATTAGGTGTCCATCTCAACAGCGCAAAATCGACGTAAATAAGTAATCATTCTTGTGAATAGAAAATTAATATAAAGTTCGCTAATAGGGAATATATTGAACAATTTCTTTCGTAAAAATGCAACAGCACAAGTAAATATCTTCAGTTAAAAAGGACACAGGTTTCTATGTAAATTATGAAAGGAGTTTTGGTTTAGATTCCAGTTATATTTGTGCTACTTTGAAGCAGTCTTACGAGTAGTGCGTTCTTGATCATTTTGTCTTTGATTTATGTTACTAAATAGAGTACAAGAAGAGAACTTTTTCATAAATTAAATGGAAATCTCTCGCTAGAGTTACTTAAATATTTTTTGTGTCTACGTATTTCCAAAATGCGCCTTTTCATAAATTCGTAACAATTGCGTTAAGCAGACATTATCTGCCATATAAATGTATATATTTTTCTGAAATTAAGGTTAAATATATTATATTTGGTTAACTGTTATCTGAGTAGTATATTTAGTTTATATTGATTCAGAATGTTACGCTGTTTATTACTTCGTTTTCTGAGATCAAGTCAATATTTATTAACCAATAATGGATTTCCGATATTAGCTATGATCATTATTCCGTTTGCTCGATATTTGCGTATGCGCATATAATATGAGACTTTACCACCATTCGCCTGTCTTCAAATTCACACCTTGTTGAGTACAGAAAATACTAGGTAAATAATCTATTTTCTGTCACGCAACATTTTTCGTTTAAAGCAATTTCCTCGCGATTCGTGTTAATATTACTGATTTGCAAAGCATACTATCTAGGATTAAACCGCTAATTGCTGTTATATCAGCTTCGTCTCCCAAGCGATAGAGACTGATGGCATCGTTGGTCGTTGTAATATGTACAATTTGGTTACATATTTTAAAACAATTTTGCAAGGCTGATATAAACGCCAATCCCATTGTATCTGATCAGTCGCACAACATGGCTAAACAAACATCGGTCATCATCAGAGCATAATGGCAAATTGACTAGTGGGGATTAAACCGTAATGCGTATATAAGTTTTGGAAAACCAAATATATGGCTATCATTTCTTGTAGTCTCGTATACACTGTACGGGGATGGAAATTTCGGCTGAACAATTTCTATGGAGTCACGAATATTAAGCTTTGCATTTATCAGTAAATATAAATAAGGTTTACAATCTAACATTGATTGCTCTGGTGGTGATACGAAGATATAAAAATCAAGTTTGCAGCCGATATTTCCAGTCACGTGCAATTCATATGAGACTACTAGAGGTGAAAGCCGCATATCGGATTTTCCATAACTTATATAGATATTGCGGTTTGATCCCCGCTAGTCAGTTTGCCATCGAGCTCTGATGATGATCATGCAAGGTCGAAACCCGTCAGCATGTGTGACTGACGCCAGTTTAGCTATGTGGTGCAACTGGTTGGATAAAATGGGTTTCAAGCTCGCAAACTTGATTTAAAGCATTATTATCACCCCCGGCGCAATCAATGTCATATTGATAAAATATTAAATTTGTATTGCGCTAGACTCAAAAGTTGACGTTTTCTGACATTTCTGTCCATCGTGAAGAATAACGGCGGCTTAAATAATTTCTATACAGTTCGTGCATGTTCAGGAGAATATATGTCCAGAATATAAGCTGCTTCTCTATATTATCAACCTATCACAAACTTTGCATATAAAAGCAGAACAGTCATTTTTAGCAGAAAGTCGTTTAAATGTTCTAATGGATCAAAAATAATTTTCATTAATAAAGGAATTCCAAAAACTGTGCCTCAAGTTACGTATGCTTATTTTTGACTTATTGTAGAATCGTTTAGGAATCTTTTTTTTTTTTGAAATGCGAGCTTTAATAAAATTCATTGTACCCTTTTTATGTGCAAAAACAAAAAGAAATTTTATCAGATATAAGAAAATTTTCTTTCGCATGGTCTTCTCAAATATCTACTCATGAATATATCTTTATATATAAATTGGAAAGCAAAACAAGATAGAAATACGTGAACAAAGCGAGTGTGAAAAATAGAAACCAATTAAATTGCGTGCGTCACATCCAGTTCAAACTCAATGCTTGTACGTGCTTCTTCTGCTTACATAAATCCGGCTCCCTTTTGTTTCTGCATTTAGTAATTACTTTGAATGCTACGTCTGGAGAACATACGTGCGTTGTTTCGATGATATGTTGCGCAATAGTAGACGTGTATTCACTATTTGATTTAAAACAGGCGTTCAAGTTACAATGTTCTCTCACGCGAGTAATTAGGCGTCTGGTCGACCGGCCTACGTCATTTGATCGACAACTTGCGCTTGTACATTGGTAAAATTTGATGTTGGCATTAACGGCTTTTGCTCTTTGATTTCGGGTAAAGGCAAGTGTGTTACCCTAAATAACACTCGTAGTTTGGCTGCATTAAATGTGCGTATCAATGCTGCTTCAACTTTCTTTTGTGCCATTCGGGAAACTGCATCCCCCTTAAATGGGATGTTTAGGTACAATGAATTTTATTAAAGCTCGCATTTCAAAAGAATCTTTCAGAAAACTAGATGAACTAGTGACGTTAAAGTGTAGAGCGCAAAGAAAATTATTATCAGTGTATAAAACAATTATGGTTCCCAGGTGATTTGGTACGCAGTTTACGAAAGTCAAAACTACGATTCAACCGAAGAAATCTTACAAGGTTGGCATATTTGATGTTTTTGCCGACAGTTATGAGGAAAGATAAAGCAAGAATTTTGAATAAATTGGAAAAAGATGTAAAACCTGGAGTTTTGTGTGATTTAATACCGACCGATCTTGATAAGCGTGTGCTTAACTTATCAAAAGTGCCAATCGATCAGCTAACAATGGAGGCACTATCGATGGTCCGAAATTATGGAATACATCCTTCTAATAAATGCGATGTTGATTTTGAGGCAGCATTTGAATTTCAATATAAACAAACAGCTGACTTGGAGCCTACCAGTATTGATTATAAAAATTGGTTCAAGGCTACACTAGTTGATGAGGCTTCACATCTGAAATCGTCTAAATGCGCAGAGCAGCATGCATTGACAAAGCACATCTAAATGCGCTTAGAAGTATCAGCAGAAATGCAGACATCAAAATACTACGCGCTGATAAAGGAAAAAGTGTAGTTATAATGGACAAATCTGACTACGTACAAAAGATGGAAAACTTTAAAGGACAATACAAAATTCACACGTCTAGACGATAAATCAGATGAAATAGACAAGTTGGTGCGCAAAGTAATAAATGAAATTAAGATTTTGACATATGCCGGTTTTATTGATGAGGCCACTGCACAGAAGCTCAAGCCAGTTGGATCATCTACACCAATAATGTACGGATTACCAAAAACGCACAAAAGAGGTTGTCCTATGAGGCCAATTCTATCAATGGTAAATTCTCCGTTTCATGCACTAGCTAAATGGCTAGTTCGTTTACTTGAACCATTACGTAAACTACTAGGTAATCATTCGGTTGCCGATTCGTTTGAGTTTGTAAACAAAATTCAAGATATAAATGTTAAAAACAAGATTATGGTATCTTTTGATGTTACGTCTTTGTTTACAAATGTTCCAATTGATGAAACCATTGACATTATAGTCAAAGCGGTAGAACACGATATATTACCATCGCCGGTGCCAGGTCAAACTCTACGCAAGCTTATCTTATTATGCACGAAAGACGTACGATTTCGTTTTAATGGAAACATCTACAAACAGACTGATGGTGTCGCAATGGGAAGCCCCTTATCTCCAGTGTTGGCTGAGATTTTTCTAGGGCACCTAGAAAATACATCATTAAAGAGTGACATAAGTAAATGTGCTCAATATATACGGTACGTGGATGATATATTTCTTGTACTTAAGAACAGGTCGCAATCACGAACATTGCTTCAAACTTTCAACAAAGCACATAAGAATATCGGTTTCACGTCAGAGCACGAGAAAGATGACTGTCTGCCTTTCCTAGATGTACTATTAAAGAAAGAAACTAATGGTAAATTAAACAGAACAATTTACCATAAACCAACATGGTCTGCACAGTATTTGCATTACAGCAGTTTTGTACCATTTCAATATAAATTATCAACAGTTCGTGGTTGCTTTTCAAGAATTGACAGGTTGGTTAGTCAAGATTCTAGAGAAAATGAATATAATAAAGCAATTAACGATTTAATGTCTAATGGTTATCCCAGACAATTAATTGAATCAATTATTAAAAGGGGAGTTAACCAGAAACAGACGTATTATGGGCCAGAAAAGAAAACGGTCTACCTGAACATCCCATTTAAGGGGGATGCAGTTTCCCGAATGGCACAAAAGAAAGTTGAAGCAGCATTGACACGCACATTTAATGCAGCCAAACTACGAGTGTTATTTAGGGTAACACACTTGCCTTTACCAGCAATCAAAGAGAAACAGCCGTTAATGTCGATATCAAATATTATTTATCAATATACATGCGCAAGTTGTCGATCAACTTACGTAGGCCGATCGACCAGACGGTTAATTACTCGAATGGAGAGAACATTGCAACTTAAACGCCTGTTTTAAATCAAATGGTGAATACACGTCTGCTATTGCGCAACACATCATCGAAACATCGCACGTATGTTCTCCAGACGTAGCATTCAAAGTAATTACTAAATGCAAAAACAAAAGGGAGCTAGCCACATACGAAGCCTTATGGATAAACAAATTGCAGCTGGATTTATGTAAGCAGAAGAAGCACGTACAAGCATTGAGCTTGAACAGGATGTGACGCACGCAATTTGATTGGTTTTAGTTTTTCACACTCTCTCTATGTTCACATATTTCTATCTTGTTTTGCTTTCCAATTTATATATAAAGATATGTTCATGAGTAGATATTTGAGAAGACCATGCGAAAGAAAATTTTCTTATATCTGATAAAAATTTCTTTTTGTTTTTGCACATGAAAAGGGTACAATGAATATATATATATCATATATATATATATATATATATATATATATATATATATATTATAATTATTTTCAGAATATATTATTATCATTTAACGAACATTAGTTGCGCGGGCGGTGATAACAATTACGTTATTCAAGTTTGCGATCTTGATATATACACCTGACCCATTATGCACATACATTTGTCAGTATAAACTAAGCCTTATATATTGAAGAATGAAATGCCTTTTCTACACTATGCAGGGCTTAGTTTATACTGACAATTGTTTATACATAATGGGTCAGGTGTTTATATCAAGATCACAGCCTTGATTAATGTAATACGATTTAAATGTCTTTGTAAATAAATTTTATAAAGAAATGGATAATTGATTTCAAATGAGAAATGTTTAAAAACTCTTTTTATATAATGCAATTTCTTTGATTGAATTAAAAATGTCTTAATGAAACACAAATTTCTCAGTATCTATTGTGGTCATGAATAAATGCTGAACGTAAATTTAATTATATTTGATGCTAATTGTAATTCTGAAATTCGCTATATTTGAGAAATGCGCATAGATTAACTACTTCTGATAAAATGCTTGCTCGAAAATACCTTCTCACGACAGAGGACGACAATTGTACATCCTGCATAATAAGCAAACAGTTAATCAATGTTGTGTTCTTTATTAGATTGTTTGACTGTCAGTATAGCTGACATCCCGTAAGAAGTTTACAATCTGATCTAGGAGACGAAATTTCGAAATAGATCTACGTACCTGTTATGACATAACTAGAAATAAGTTCCGCCACAAATGTTGAGGATGATTTGCGAAAGACAGCAAGAATATGAAGTTAAATACCTTTGGTGCATACGGTTTGTGCATACAAGCTATTTAAAAATAACAATCCGGTATAATGACCTAAACTGGTCAATCAAGGTGAGACAAAAAGACGCAATCTCCCGGGCGCATTCGTAACAATGTTGTAGTAGATTAAACTTTTTGTATTAACTTTGCCGAGTGGTAACGAATGATGTATGAAATATATTATTGCACCCATTTAAACTATATACAGACGCTGTTATGGATATGAAATATATAGCCGCTTTATAATTAACTTCTGACTATAATTATTATGTGACCAGTACGCACTAAACTACTCTTCAGTGGAAATACACATTTTTCTTTTATCCACTTAGGAACAACTTCTTTTACCTGATTATCGGTTTGCGATCCGATTTGTTTGCATCCGCTGTCTTCCTGATTTTTTCCCTAAAATTTTCGATTACCAGATACGGTTATCTTTTTCAATGGAAAACTCAACATAATCAGTTGACAATCAATATGTCAAGTGGAAATATTAGTTTAAACTGCCCCATTTATACTTGTTGTGAGATCTCTTAAGCATAAAATGCTAGGAAAGTGTATGTCAAATTGGTTTGTGTATATGTCTGCATATTTACACGCTTCGAAATGAGATTGCAGTTATTTAGTCACAAATACTGACAACTCACTAGATAAGCGTACGCCATGCCTGTGTGTTTGTATTCTCGTTTGTTTTTGATTGACGAGTAATCAACTATTGCACGTGTACACTCATCCCAGGGAAATGACAGCGATTTAGCAACATCTGACTAATCACTAGATAAGCGTATGCCACATCTGTGTGTTTGTGTGTGTGTGAGCGTTTGCTTAAGACAGAAATAATCTGTTACATGTAATTAACGGCACGTGTAACAGAAATTCACATGAAACTAAAATAATAACTGTCATTTCCTAAACGCACACGTCAGACCTATTTTTACACGTGCTATCCTAGGTGAAGTAATTACGAGTGGCATCCTGGTGAGGTGGGGGCAAGGTACTGTGAATAAAGTAAATAATTTAGAGTTAGAAAAATCAAGTTAGAAACGGAAAAGTATTCTATTAAGGTGGATAGTTAAAATATAATAAAATAGGGGGATCGTAAAAGAAGTTGAAAAATTGACCGATAAAGAAAGATGCAAACATAAATGTTTGTTATAAGGTACTAAACTAACAACAGAACGTAAGATAACATATAAAATAAGATAACAAGTAATCAAGGATGAAATAATAAGATAATCAAAAATAAATTAGGCGATATTGAATTACTCACTCTCCACCTCTGTAAGTTAATATCAGTCCAGTGTTCTTATTCTTTTACTTGAGCGAGTTTCTGATTCTGATTCTGATTCGTGCAATCTTCGTTTTCTACCATTATTTAGTGCTGTATTCCAAATAGGACCTAGTGATTTTTCTACGGCTGTTTCATTCATTATGTCATTTCTCGATTTAATTTCGATGGATTCTCTAATCAGTCTAGTCGATCTGCTACGGCTACAAATTGATATACGTCTGCACCCATCCCATTTAATTGTGTGTCTTGTCTCTACTGTATGGCGTGCAAGATCTGATCTATTAACATGGGCATACTTGCATGCGGTTTTATGTTCCCCTCTTCTAACCTTAATTGGGCGCATGGTTTCACCCACATACATCAGGTTACAGTCGTTACATGGAATTTCACATACGCCTGATGTGTTTAACGGTTCTACTTTAACCTTTTGCTTGGAAATTTTAATACCTAGGGTAAGAGTCTATTGTAAAATGGTACGTATATTGTATTTTGATGCTACCATTTTGATTTTCCTACAAACATTTATGTTTGCATCTTTCTTTATCAGACAATTTTCAAACTACTTTTACGATCCCCCTTTTTATTTTATTTTAACTATCCACCTTAATAGAATACCTTTCCGTTTCTAACTTGATTTTTCTAACTCTAAATTATTTACTTTATTCACAGTACCTTGCCCCCTCCTCACCAGGATGCCACTCGTAATTACTTCACCTAGGATAGTACGTGTAAAAACAGGTCTGACATGTGCGTTTAGGAAATGACAGTTATTATTTTAGTTTCATGTGAATTTCTGTTACACGTGCCGTTAATTACATGTGACAGATTATTTCTCAGTCTTAAGCAAACGCTCACACACACACAAACACACAGATGTGGCATACGCTTATCTAGTGATTAGTCAGATGTTGCTAAATCGCTGTCATTTCACTGCAGGACCAGGTGTACACGTGCAATAGTTGATTACTCCACAATCAAAAACAAACGCGAATACATACACACAGGCATGGCCTACGCTTATCTAGTGAGTTGTCAGTAATTGTGACTAAATCACTGTAATCTCATTTCGAACCGTGTACACATGCAGACATATACACAAACCAATTTGACATAAACTTTCCTAGCATTTTATGCTTAAGTGGTATAAGAACAAGTATAAATGGGGCAGTTTAAACTAATATTTCGACTTGACATATTGATTGTCACCTTATTATGATGAGCTTTCCATTGAAAAAGATATCCGCATCCGGATATAATAATAATAATAATAATACACACAATAATAAAATAATAATAATAAAAAATAATAATACATTTATTTGGCATCAAAGGCCAACTGGCCCGACCATTGAAATAATAAATCAATGGTAAGATATGTGGAGGCGAGTGGAATTGTGACTAGCAAGGTATTTAATAGCAGGGGGAGGGGTTGGGGGAGGGGTTGGGGAAGGGAAAAGTTATCATTAACATTAACATTAAGATAGTTCAATCTGGTGCAAAATAAATAGAAACGAAGTTCCATTTGACTAGACAAGATCAATTGGAGATAGTCCATGAAGTATCAGAGCTTCAAGGTGAATGTGGGATCGAATACAAAGATGAAGATGAAAAGATGGCGGCCCGGAGGTAGACGTCGACCGATGGAGTCCATTGTCGTGACGATTGAGTTGATGGAGCAAAGCATGGACATGGATGGAATCAGCAGGATTGAAGCGAGCGTGTCTTGCAGGGGCTGCAGGCATCCGTAGAACGTGGTTGTGATTGAAAGAAGACCAGGGTGAGTCGATGTCCGAAGCGAACCGTTGGTGGATCGGTAGGGCTGTTGGGTTTCCGGTCCTCCGCTGAAACAAGAAAGAAAAGAATTGGATGAGCAAAACGTAGTAAAGTATCCACAACGTGGATATGATGGGGTCAGGAATGGGCTGAGAAGTGGTATCAGTGAGTCTAGAAGAAAAGATTAAGACCAGAGAGGTAAGCCGCTCAGTTCACGGCGGAATCCCTGGCGATGCACCTTCCCCCAGTCCACCCCTACTGATACCTTCCCGATTTGGAGGCCTTCCTTTCACTTTTAGCCCTTACTCCGCAACCAGTCCCCCCACACAATCTCAAGCTTTACCACGTCGTCGCGGCCGACCACGCCGCGCTAAGCCTCCTAATAAAGCAACTTCTCCTCCAAGTTCGTCCGCCAGGTCCACATCCCAACGAAAAGTTACTTTTGTGACAGATGCTATGACCCAGAGACCGAATAAACGTAAGTCTTCTAAGATCAAACGGGATATCGACCCAGCCCCATCAACTTCGACTCCCTCTACTGAAACCATCATCGACCCCACCCAGGACTGTTGCATCTCAGCCCCTGATCAGTCTCTGTCCATGCTCACTCCATTAACGCAGCTACCGAGTGTCCCCTTGAGCCCAGATATCTCGCCCCCCTTTTGCTTTCAAACCCTCCAATTACCTCACCCACCTGACAAACGCGGTACAAAAGAAATCCAGATCGACACTGACCACTCCATCTTTGTCAATGAGCGGTCTGTCACCCTCATCAGCCCTAGATCTCGCCCCGCCCGCCAGCGGAAAGCCCCCGCACGCTTCTCCTCTCCGATCTAACCATCCCTCTCACAGAGCACTCTCAGCAATTCTCATCAACTGCAGGTCACTTACGCCTAAAATCAATCAACTACGAGCTTTTCTATCCTCTAACGAGATAGACATACGCGTTCTTGTTGAGACTTGGCTGTCCCCTTCCATCCACTGTGATGATCTTTTCCTCATTCATGGATACATGTTCCTTCGTAGCGACAGAACTGTCGGTCGTGGGGGCGGACTAGCTGCCTATGTCCGATCCCTTCTTATGCCCAAACGCTTGTCGACATCGAACTCTCAAGGATTGGAATTTTTCTCGTTTCAGCTACATAACCAAAGCATATCTACCTGTGTTGTCTACAGACCCCCTAATCTCTCACTCATCGACGACACTCGAGGGCCCAACTTCTATCTACTTTTTTCTCTTTACACTCCGATAGGTACGTCGTTGTGGCTGACCTCAACTTCCCCATGGATAACTGGCATAATCTAGCTTCGGAAAGTCAACCACTGCTTCGACTGTTCGCGGACAACCTGTTACACCAATTCGTGAATTTTCCTACCCGAGGGACCAACCAACTTGATTGTGTACTCTCCAACAACGAGGTGACTGAGGTTCACTCTCGGGAGATCTTCACTAATCTTGATCACTGTCAGGTTTCCTTCCTCTTACCTCTCTTATCATTCAACCCTAGAGAAGACA
>JAQBSW010008592.1:0-33294 GCA_029291075.1 Eudiplozoon nipponicum
ACTAGATCTGGTCATTTTGCAATATCTCCACCTTTGATTGGGAATGTTGCGAGCAAGCTGTTCTCGTTTTCAAAAATTTACAAAATTTATAATCAATTGCCAAAGGGCTTAGAGAAACGCCTCCAACTAAAATGTCTTTTAAATTTTTATCTACCGAACTAGAAAAAGTGTTTAATCCTGATGATATTTTTAATTTTGATTATGATAATACTTTCTCATGGTTAAATAAAAGCCAAGATTAATTGTTTCAGCAACAAATGTAATATTCGAGTTATAACTTAAATTTTCAATTTTGATTAAGAATCTATCACTGTTTACAGCTGATCTTTCAGATGCCGATAAACTGTACAGTACACTTAATTGCACATATATATGTGATGTGATATCTTTTTATATTGTACATTTTCTAATTTTATTATTTAATGGAACATGTGTGGTTTGAATCCAAATAAAGATATTCTATTCTATTCTCTACAAGAGAACGCAAGAGCGGCCCTGTCAAGGGCTCCCTACAATACTAATTTAGTATTTCTGGCAATCTAACTGACTTTGTAACGTCGTACGGCATATACTTGAAGTTGGGGCGTTTACAGTGTCGTTGCAATTTGTTTTTTTATTGTTCTTCTTTCAATCTACTCCAGTCACACTTAATAGAATATTTCGTGAATCAATATTATAAGGAACAAAATAATTTACAATGATCTTTTGTTTAGGAACTTGTTGTTCTCTATTATACTCCAATGTTAACGCTTCACATTTTCAATAAATGTTACAACTGCATAAATTGTGCTAATGAGAACCTATTAATTTTATTTAAATTTTCCAAAGGTTCGCATTTCCTCATAGAATGGCCGATAGAGATGAACCTGTTTCTAAGCCTTTAATGGGATATAATGATTCAGCGTATGTACAGCCTGAGAATAGTAAATGCTGTTCCTGTACTCCTAGCTGGGTTAAAACGTTTTTGATTTTTTTCACAACGATAATTCTGGTATATAAAATATCTTTTTTATTTTTGTAGCTTATAGCTTTGACTCTAATAGGTCTGAGCGCATATATGTTTTATTTGCGCCTCAATTATCTACAAACTCTTGTGGGGGAAATCGCGCTTGTTAATCATTACTTGCTTTTTGGAATTGGAGGACTTCTTGTTGTTGGTTGCATATTTGGTTACGTCGCCGTTGCCATGCGTAATTCTTGTATGCTTACTACTGTAAGATCTTTCTTTATATGATCTTATTAGTTCTCGTTGATATTAGCTATATTGGTTATTTTACAAATCGGAACGGGATTCCTGACATTAACATACCATGAGTGGGTACTTAATTTTTTCTCTCGTCAAATGGAGAATACATTAATTGAAAGTTATACAACTGATAAAAAAATTAAAGAAAATTTTGACAAAATGCAAAAAGAGCTATCTTGTTGTGGCTCATTTTCATATCGAGATTGGCAACGAAGTACGTATAATCAAGCCCAGTATGCGGAGGAGGAATTCGAGTTTGCAAATTATTTCTTGAACAGTTCATTCCGTGTACCACAAAGCTGTTGTCTCGGAAATGTTAAGAACTGTGGACGACTTATTCACCCTTCAAATATACATTTTTCGGTAGGATGTTACATATTAGATTTTAGGGCTGCATGACAAAATTGCATTCTCGATTCAAAGAACATTTGTTCGTTATGTTTGTTGTAGTTTTTTCGCTAGTTATTTTTGAGGTTAGTTACAAAATTTGAATAGTTATTACTATTATACTTTTACACTGTCTTTGGTGATATTTTAAACTTATTTTGAAAAAGTTTGCGTCCTATTTTCCTTTATATATATATATATATATATATATATATATATATATATATATATATATATATATATATATATATATATCCTTTACTGGTTGATTTTTAGCATATTTGTTTCTTTGTAATTTAGGATATTTTGAGATTTTAACCACTGTAATTGAAGAATATAATTTGAGCAACACCAAGAAAATCTGGCGTGTAATGCTATTAATTTTCAATTAAAAATCGGATATTCTGATTTAATTTATTGAATTTATGAAGCAGTTATTCAATAGATTTTAAATTAATGCTGGTTTTGTGTATCTTCGGTAAAGCATACAATCTAGGCGTTAGTGTTCCAACGGGATTTAGCTGTTTGAGGAAGGCCTGTTGTTATTACTTCTGTAGGAACTTAATATAAGTTTTTCCGTTGCATCACCTCCAATTTCAACCACACGTTGTGGTTCAACGACGTACTGGTTGCGACTCATGGCAATTGACAAAGAAGGAAATAGAAACGCAGGAAATTCTACTTGACTATGTGGATAGTCAGATCTCAGTATTAGGACCTCAAATAATTGTTTTTCATCCACGCAAGCTTGTTATGTTCAAGAGTTCTGTTAATCGCTTTGTTATGAATGCAATTGACGGAGAAAATAAGGAGCTACACAAAGGACTACTTGATAATGGGCAAACATCTAATGCATTTTCATAGAAACCCGACGCGTTTGTTTTCAATTGTATGAGTTTGACTCTATCAGAAAAAAACGAAATGATGTCTTATCGTTTGGTCCAAAATTTTGTATATTGCCGAACGATAAAAACCAGACGATAGTGATGAGAACAATTTTCGCATTGGACAGTCTACACGAGGATGTTTCATCAGGAATTTTACAAGGAGATGAATTTCTGTCCAATTTTTAAAGCTGAACTACTTGTGCCTTTGAATATTTTAGAGTGAGAAACAGGCGATTAAGTTTTATGAGAAGGGGACAATTAGAAGGGCTCAAAGAATTGCGAAAGTTGATTAATGAAGCCAGACAAAAGCTCGAGTATCGTTCTTATGAATACTAATTATGATATTAATCAAGAGAGCAATATTCTTGATGAGGTGCTGAAGTTTAAATCAAGCCAAGTGAATAAAGAAGGTCGGAGACTATCGAGGATTTAATATGGTGTGCGATCAATAATTTGTGTGGAGCAATTCAGTAAAGAACGGGGGATACAAATTTTAATGAAATCGATTTCACCATACGTCGCCTCAAACAAGCAACTCCAGAGAGCGCACACTTGGCGGGAATGTACGGCTTGCCAAGGTCTTCACGCCGAACGTTTGGTTGATTCTTATTTGTGTCAGTAAAATGCGAATTTTCCAAAAATGAAACTGCCATGTGAAGTGTTATTTTTTTACGTAACTTACCGAGCGCGAGTATTCATCACTTGAGGGCAAAACTTACTAACCACAAATTATTTTATCTCGTTTTTGTATTTTAAAAATTCACATTGCATCGGTTTGAAGAAGGTCAATTGCGTTCGCCTAGGATTTGCTTCATAAGATAGAATGTGCGTCTCGCTCACCAAACTACAGAGCTAATTCCGATAGATAGTGAGACCCACATGTAAAACTGTTTTCGATCACGTAACTTGACTCCATTTTTCACGTTCTTTGTCGCTTGATTACGCGCCGCTAGAATCAAGAGATTTGAATAGGCGGAAACCTGAACGTAACTCGAGGAAACCGGGATCCATTTAGGATGGCTCGCTATTCTCCATAAATAGTTGAACTCTGTATTGGAGCTCGTTTATTTTCCGTGATTTTATAGTTACAAATCCTGTAAAAGATTCGAATCCAAAACTGTGTATTTTCGTGCGGATTGTTAATTATTTTTCAATTTTATTATCTAAGTTTGGAAACTTAGGCATGGCTTTTGGAAAATATTTTCTAACCGGTTTGGAGTGAGGCCATTATGAGCTGACGAGTTTTCACTTAGGATGTTTAACCTTAGAATATTAACATGTTTCTTGTTTCATTAAATTTAATTAAAATTTGTGCATAAATTCTGCAATATTTTATAGATTCTATTTTCTCATATTTTTGCCTTTTACAGGTTATTGGTGTATTTCTTGCTTGTTGCTACTCCTCGGCGGTAAAGAAGTTTGATAAATAATGTCGTTCGTTCATTGCAAAATAACCTTTCTCGTTGATGTACACATTGTGGTAGATCTGGAAATGAGGAAGTATATTCATTGCAATAAATTGCAAGCTGGTTCGTAGTGTCAGCGAAACTTATCGATCTTCCATTATATCTATTTTCTACTTATAGCATTACGCGCGCGAAAACACTAACTTACACCTTGACTGTGCCTTTAAGTACACTTGCAAACACCTTTTTTATCGAAATATTTTGTTATTTCTTTTTGCTTTAATGCTGTTACATAATAAGTATGAAAACGTTGATTCTACTAATTTGTGCATTTCTGCGTGAATGCGCGTTGTTATAAATTATGGGGTTCTGCTTCTGATCAGTCAGTATGTTTAAGTATGTATACTATTCATTTTATTTTATTCTTGGCCACCAAGCTCTGTGTTGTTCCAAGGAATATTTTTAAAATTTGATGCTGATCTTTCAGTTATTATGTCGATGGTATTCCGATTCTTTCTTCGCATTTATGGTTATTGATATCATAATTTTCATATAGTTAAGTGTAATTTGAAGAATTCGCGGTTGCATTTCTGTGATCTCAGTGTAAGTTAAAATATATATATATATATATATTGTCGTTATTGAATTAACATTCCATAATGTAGCAAGGAATGTTTATCAACTAGACCGAGTTTGTCATTATTGGCCACTTATGAAGTAGCTGCGAGTGCCGACTCGGAAAAATTCCTTCTGGTTTCAACCTAAACCGCAGTGGTTGTGCTACCTAATTTATGTGTTCCCGATGATGGCGATGCAGATATATTTGACGTTTTCGTCTTAAATTTATCTTCGTGTGTGCATCCTCTATTGATATTATTTGTTAATTGCTCACTTAGACGGTATTAAGATTTATTTTTATTAAGGGTTTTAATACAACAGTTGATTAAAAATTTTGAATTCGGGTATTCAATTCCTTTTTCACTATTAATTCCGGATTTTCGTATATAATTAATTCACATTGTGATCCAACCTCTAACAATAACAAAATAATGATTTTTTTAAACAAGATTTTATTAATGAACGTTTTCTTGTCCATACATATTCTGTGTTATCCAGGCTTACTGGCAAGTTTTCCATTTTCACTTACGAATTGATATCAGTTTGCAGTTATATTCAAAGACGATATAATTCTTAGTAAGGAATTTTCTTCTAATCCATGGAGTTCATGATTGCATATTTGTCAGTCGTTTCTCTGCATTTACAAGCACGAATTAATGATTCCATTCACATGACTTACGTCTATGCACGTTTCCTTGTCAAATTATTTCAAATATACGTTTAACTTGCATCAATAAAGTGGCTGTTATATTGATTTGAAGCTTTTTATGAAATATTTTCGTCTTATTTTTTTCTGTGATATTTTTATAAATTTCTCCAAACTTTCTGCATCGGTTTTATCCTTTGTCACAAATATATATTGAGATCTTGTATATTGAAAATAATTTTTGTATAAGAAATATTGATATTTAAACTTTAGGATAAATGTCTTGTATCTGTATTGGTTCAGGCATTTTGTTTGCTTATAACATCAAACGATAGCTTGTTAAAATATTATTTCATTTTAACTACGAGTTCATACAATCGCAGTAACTTGCGGGAAAAATGGCCTTATTTAAAAATGTTGATGAATTTGCTTTTGTAATAAAATAATATATTGACATTACAAATATTTCTCGTTTTACGCCGTGGATGTATGCCTATTTATTAATGTAATTACACAATTTTCATGCTATAACAGAAAATGTTTTGAATAAAGTTTTACCGAATTTTTTTAGAAGCACATCGACGAATTGCTATTTTTTCGTGGGAATTCGCTATTATCTATTTGAAACCGAGTATGCGTTCTTTGTGCACTCCTAATAATTTAATACCAAATTGTTACTATACTTAACCGAAATTGTTCATTTCTAGCGTTGAGCCTTCTGAAAGTTCTTACGTTTTTAGTTGGACACATTTTTTTACTCATGTGCGCTTTTGAGCCGCTTTGAAACTTTACTTTTCTTAACTGTTTCTTCATGGAAATATTATGACGATAATGCGTAATAATATTTTTGACTTTTGACAGAAGGACAATTTAAGCCAAATACTTTATTTTCTTTACATGGTTTGTGTGTGCACATTTTGCTTAAACATATGCAATTGCTTGTTGAAACTTATATAAACTACTTCGCAATTGACCATTCGCTAATCTGTGCACCAAAGTCAGGGTTTTCAATTCAATTTTTTTGGTTTGCCTTCACGCTAATGAGGTATCTAGGATGATTGGCCATACCTACCACTGCCTGATTTATACAATGGCAAACTCGCTCGGTGCGGTTTAGGTGAGGAGGCGTAAATGAATGGTAATATGCATCAACTGACCTGCTCTATATGACCACACACAGATGTGCTCTTGTTGTATCACCTAGTTGAGAAAAACGATTGCGTCTAAGAAGTTCAGTTACACGTCCTGCTCGTTAGGCTGCTTAAGTCATAGAGGTAGCTGGCCGGCTCTGCAGAATGTTTATTTGCTATCTATTGATCTGCTCTTATTAGCGATATTGGTCACTTTATTTCTCCGACTATACTTTCACTAACGAAGAGATAATTGAATGAGCAGATAATATGGCCCAGTGTTT
Source organism: Eudiplozoon nipponicum (assembly GCA_029291075.1). Lineage (NCBI taxonomy): Eukaryota > Metazoa > Platyhelminthes > Monogenea > Mazocraeidea > Diplozoidae > Eudiplozoon > Eudiplozoon nipponicum. The sequence continues at coordinate 6,605 of JAQBSW010008592.1, forward strand.
ATGCATACTTAATTCCTACTTCTTTTGGAATTATTATTGCTCGAGACCTAGGTCTCCCCTTATGTATGCACGTATACATTTTAAACAATTTTTTCTTGTTGTATTGCAAGTCACAATACACAATACTGTGCCAAAGATTAGTGTAACTAATCCCCCAAATTGACTGCAGAGAGCTTACTGGTGACAGTGGTAATTGTCATGCATTACACATGTTTTGAAAAATGACATTTCGGGAAATAATTAAGAATTTTGAATAATTTCATGTTTTTATTAACAAATAGCGAAAATTTACTTAGTAAACTTCTGAAGTGTAATTTTTATTTGAATTGAATCTATGGTATACCTCGGTCAGTTTCGTATTCTTTGAATGGGATTACTAGAGAAATCCTAGCAGACATCAATGCTAAGAAAATAATGAGTTACTCATTAGTAAAAACATCCTTAAATTGTGGTCGATTTTTCTGGTTGTGCCGCCGAAGATAAATGATTGGCTTAGAACTTTGTTACGACGTGTCCTAGTTTAATCTCTGCCAAAGAAATTTCATCTTGTTTAGGCTCAATTTGATTATCAGTTGATATTTTTTGTTGAGCGCTGGGTTCTTTGTTTTTTTTGTGCATTTACTGCTTATATTAAAGGATATTTGTGCATATCATAAAGTTTATCAGTTTCTTTATTTGTATAATACCAATATTTATGGTATCTGATAACTTTTTTTATTTTGCTTTACACTGCTTAAAACTTTGAATTGCGCTTTATGCATGCATATTTTTAATGCTTAACAAATATACTACTGCAATAGCTATATATTCTCTTAATTGCACTTATCTTATCGTTGCGAGTGCGTGTTTCTAGCTTGTTCGTATATAAATTCAATTGGGACTTATTACATCATATAGTAATACATAGTAGACCGCATGATTTTTTTTTGGTTTTTGTTTAAGACAAAGGACTTTTAATTTGCCAGCTTGTTGTTTTACAAAAACACGTTATAAGTATAAAACCAGGTGCAATGTAGAAAAGCCCCACGACAAAAAGCTTAAAGGTGTTACTATTACCTAAGCGTAAATAAAATAATTTCCTCATCTTCGTGAATGACAGTACATTCATGTTAAGTAAGCATGATTTATTACTGCATGGCTACAAAGAAAAAATAGTCGACGAGAAAGATTTCTTTTAGAGAGGGTGGTGGAGTTGTACATACCCGAACAATAGTAATAAACGAGGACAAATTAGTCATCTTATTAAAAATACATTAGCCTAAGTAAATTTTACGACGAGGCTGGGTTAGATGTTTTCTATACTTGCGGTATTTGTTTTGGTATTCGATTTTATTACTACATCGTATCAAATAGGAACATTGCAAACGCATCAGTTGCAATGCACGAATAGGTGTATATGTTTATTTAAACCGTATACATAGAAATTTCTGGTCGGATGAGCAAAGCTTGTTATATCTTCAATGATAGCAAAAGCCTTGCAAGTACCATCGGGTTACGGCGATCGTTCATCGTGTGAGGCATCAAATGTGGTGTAGCTGCGTTTCTATTGCTTAGGTAGTAACAGAATGAGAGCAGGCGTGCTGAACGCAAAGAATATTTTTGGTCGCCAAAAGAGAATCTGCACCGACGCCTAAAAATCTGTTGGTCCGAATGGATAGTGTTTGTCATTCTTGGATGGTAAGTCATCAAAGAAATGGGAAGCTGAATATAGATCCTCCACCCGTAATAAGAGTTATGAAATAGTCTTCCTTATATGGATATACGTAAATGAAGCGTTCCTTCGTGAAAGCTACTGTATTTCTAAGCTACCTGTTTGTGGTAAATACGTTTTTTTTCAAGGTAAGGTATGTGAGATTGTCTTCACAATGAATGAGCTTATTGTCCATTCACAATTTTACCTCGTTTTGTCAGAACAGTTTTTAAGATTGCTTTTGATCGCTTTCTCCTCTAGAATTGTCCATCCACTTAGTCTGTTGCCTAGCAGTCTTTCAATCCATACTGGAGTAACTCAAGCGCATTGGCAGAAGCTGATGACAAAATATGATACAAAAGTTTTCAAATATGCAGATTCCGCTGTTTATTATTCAATTCACTTTCAATGCGAGTGTATTTTTGATGTTCTTTATTCGATGAGACGATTATAGAGAGGCAAGATTGTAAATCAGTCAAAATTATTTGTTAACTAAGAGGTTGTCAACACTTCCCGCTTTCAAAGTAACCTTATGTAGACTGGATTTCTATTAAAGCTGTTGTAATTTATTTTTGTTGTAACGATGGTTGATAATGCTCAACGGCAGACTCACGGGAGTTTGTCGCTAAATTGTACCACTCTTATTGTTTGTACTCAGTTACTCTGTTGTGCGTGACGAAAGCTACAAACAGTTAATGTTCGTGACTGCACACAAATTGTGCAGCCGACATTTCCAGTCACGTACGATGTATGCAAGACTACTAGAAGTGAGAGTCGCATATCTAATTTTGCTTTCCATATATATGCAATGCGGTTTGATCCTCGCTAGTCAGTTTGCCGTCGTACTCTGATGATGATCATGGAAGGTCGAAATGCATCAGTGCTTTGCGACTTGCGGTAGTTTTGTTATGTTGTTCTACGACTGGTTAAATACAATGGGATTGGTGTTTAATTAAAGTTCGCAAACTTGATTTAACGAATTGCTCCATTAGTTTGTATTCATTCGCTAATTTTATTCGTTGACAAAAGAACCATATTTGGCTAACACGCGAGTGCCCACATGTCTTCTATTCATAGAAGAATTTTCGGTACCCATTTACTGGTACCTTCATCGACCCAAAGTTCATCATGAAAAGACTAACTAATGAGGCAGTTGTGGAAGTTTGTAAAGCATCAAGATGGATAATATATGCTTACTATCTACTGACCACTCGATAGTATAATTAGGAGAAAGTCTCTGATATCTGTTAAGTTTTACACATTGAACTAAATATTTTAAAAACGCTACTCTTAGTGAGAGTAAACAACTTGTAGAGGGGACCGTTTGCAGAATTGTTTTCTGTAAAACGTAAAATATCCGCAGGCAACTCTATTTACGATTAATTTATTTCAAAATATAATTGATAAAATAACAACTGAATGAACGTATCCGATAGCGAGAGTGTAAATAGAGATGATATTCCATTGTCTCGTGAGTTTAAAATTAGACTGATTTATTGCACGACCGATGATCATTGTTATTCAGGTCAAAATTTCGATTTTGATGTGAAATAAATCCAATATTTTATTCGCTCTGCTGTACAAAAGAGAAAGTATAGCTGACAGTGGACTTCTACAGTACTGCACGAATGGTGAAATAAAATATGACATTGTTTATTACAATGAAGTTAAGAGTGATATTGTCATAAGTGTAGCACTGCTCTGATCAGTATTATCAATCGTGCGTGTTGATTTATCGAGAATTTATGCTTATCACTGGTTTGAGTTAAATTTGCTACTTTTATTATAATTTAATTGTTGACAGAGAATTAAGTATGTCGGAGACAAAAGTGCGACAGTATAAAACGCGAGGAATCGGAGCTAGTCGACATGTTCACGTGACGAATAGCAACATTGCACAACACAACCGTTTTATATTATATATATGTACACTACTCATTATTATTTTAGTCATTATTTATACTATCTTCATTTCTATACATTTGTTTGTTGTATGTATGGTGTATATTAGAAAAAATGCATAAACTCTATTCAATGCGTGCGACTGGCGGTAGTTTTGCTATGTTGATCGACGACTGATTAAATACAATGGGATTGGTGCTTACTTGAAGCTTGCAAACTTGATTTAAAGAATTGTTACCACCACCCGCACAATCAATTATTGTTTAATTGTATTGACTCTATTCAGTTTGTTAGTCACATTTTCTGTTTTCTCGTGAACTGCTTGTTCTATTCATTTCACTATTTTGTTGGTAAGCAATATGTCAAACTTATTTTATCTTCCATTTAACGAGCTGTATTCATGCGGCCTGCCAAAGTATTACTATCCTGTGAAAATAATATCCTTAATGTTGGCTATACATATCATCTCAGGACTTCCGTGAATGTTTAGATGCGATATTTTGCTTAAAATTATAATTCGGTGCATTTATGCACATAAAATCTTGTAATGATGCAAGTTTACTTTAAAATAGGAAGAAAATAAATTTAAAAGTTCTGTCAGCTTGTATTGCAATTTTATTCTTCTGAGACTAAAAAATGTGGTTCAGTAGAATAAGGACAGATGTGTGCCTTTGAAAAATTTCATCCGTTTGAAGGTATACTATTTTGTAAGTCATGTTAAAGGAAAAATAGAAGTAAAGCTCGCCTTAAAATGGCAAACTTGAATTAATTAATCTATTAGGAAATTATTGATTTTAATTTTGGATGCCGAAATTGACTGACATACCTGTAAAATTCTGACCGAAGATTAGCCTATTATCCAAAATTTTAGAGAAGAATGAGTAGTTTACTGTACTGATCTTGAATTTACGAATGAGATACGATTTGGAACTCAGCAATAAGCGCATTTCCTAGCATAACAAAGAAAGCTAGTCCATTTAGCAACAGCTGAAAAGAAATGATAAGGTCGTACGAAAAGAATGACTACACCTAACGTAACAATAAATATTATATGATCTGGAGTCAACTCCTTTTTGAATATGCTAAACCAAGCAAATAATAATAGACAAATTTCTGGGAGATATTATTTAGGTTCTTCAATTAAATATTGCTAAATTTAAGATTTAATCCCCCTGACTCTTTAGCCTCATAGCCAAAAACTTCTGTTTGCCTTTGTTTTTAAGATGGTGCTTTTGTTTAAAAACCTATTTAATAAGGTTTATAAACGAAACTTCTGTTATAGAGTCATAATAAGGACTGTAGTTGTGGATTTTCGACTGTAAAATAGAATGGTATTGTTCTTAAAATATCTAAGGATTTATAATCATTTGACGCTCTCACTCAGATGCAGGTCATCTACGTTCTGTGATTGTCATAATTTTTAATGCTTGTATAGAAGTGACGAGCTTGTAAACTTGATAATATTTTGCAATTTTAGCGATATGTGAACAATATCAGCAAAGAAATTCAGCCGATTTTATTTTTTATTAAAAATGACTACAGCGTAATTCTGGTCTTTAATCTGACCTGTAACTTGTTGTTTTCTCAATGAAAACTATCTGAGATTAAAATTTACGATATATTGCAATTTAAACCATTTTCATTTAATATTGTTGCTCAAAATCAGCGTTGCGTGTAAAAGAAGCATAGATTTTCTTATATTGTATGCGTAAGCGTCATTAGTTTAAAAATAATGCAACGTCCGAACAAAAAAAACTGTCTCATGTATTAAAAGCATGCTTCCAAAATGGTTCTATGCAACACTCCTAGCAAAATATATTAATTTAAAGGTGTATGTCTGATTCATGCATTGATTGTTTTGTCGACAAATAAGTTGATTTATAAAACTTTTAGCATTATAATCTAAGAAGGTGCTTTGGTGGCTCTAATGATACTATTAGTAAGCTAACATTGGTTTACCAGGTTTTGATAATAATTAATTAAATCAAATTTGGTTTAACTATGGCATGTTAAGAAAAATCAATATATACAATAACAACTTAAACGTGAAGAAATATACCTGAATGTGGGAGGTCAATAAAAAATATTATTTCTTTGTGTTCTTGTCGATTGTCTAAAATTAGACAATGAATTATTACGCGACAGGTAATAGTTTTTATTTAAATCGAATTTTCGACTTTACGGAATAAATCAATTTTGCATTCTAATCAACCAGTCACAGGGTGGAATAAGTTTAGCTGACAGTAGAATTTTTTATATTACGTAAGGAATGATGGAATGTCATTTTTGAATATTTATTTAAATCTAGTTTGCGAAATTGAGATAAACACTTACCTAATCTTATTCAACCAACCACACAACATAGCAAAACCACTTTTACTTAAGCAGGACTATCGAAATATAATGGGGGAAAGTTAATTAAAGAACGTTAAACCACAATTCATATTTAATGTACATAAAATCGAAGAACAGATTTCAATCTTAGTATTTTCCGATAGTTTGTACTTGATTGGAATTTTGTTTACAAATTTCTGTGCACTCCCAAAAATACCTTTATCAAAAGTTAGATACTGTTTGTTGCCGAGACCTAATATACATGCAAATTGGAACAAATAAATTCAAATATAAACAGATTAATAAACAAAAGACAGTATGAATGCAAGGTATAATCTCATGTTTACATTCATTTTGTCCTTAATGGCGACAAATAAATAGGATCCGATATCCCGCCGTTTACTCACTATATATTTTGTGAAAAATGTAAAAAATAGGACGAATGAGTAACCCTGCTGTAGTGGAGCTAACCTTATTTAGTCTTCGATAAGTGACTTCAAAGCCAACTCTATAATATATATATATATATATATATATATATATATATATATATATACCGAGCATGTAAATGGTACCAAAACTATGGTTGTTGAGTCGGTACATGATACCAACAGAATTTATTCCAAGTTATGCTAAATTACACCAGAATTGATAATTACCACTACTTCTGAATATTTTTTACTCCAGAAAATCCATACACTCTGGCCTTGATCGTTATCAGTTATCCATTTAGCTGGAATCAAGACATTCAATTAAATATGTAACAGTTAGATACTGTTTGTGGCGGAGAACTAATATATATGCAATTTTGTATTAGGTGCTTCGCACCTGGGAACTAATAAGTGCAAATATGATCTAAAGCATAAACAAAAGACAGCATTAATGGAAGGTGTAATCTCATGTTTACATTCTTTTGGTACTTACTGGCGACTTATTAATAGGAGCCGGCATGACGCCTTATTCCCACTATATATTTGGATAAAGAATGTGAGATAATAGGACGGTACAATCTTCTATACGAATGTTTAAACTTGCAGTAGTGGAGATAACTTTAAATAAAGTCTTCGAAAATTTGACTTCAAAACCAACTCACTAAATTTGTAATATATATACTGAGCCAGTAAGCAGTACGAAAAGTATGGTTGTTGAGTCGGTACATGATACCAACAGAATATATTTCAAGTTATGCTAAATTTAACCAGTATTGATAATTAAAACTACTTTTGAACATGTGTTACTCCAGCAAATCCATAGAGTTTAGCCTTGATCGATAGCAGTTATTAATTTACGTGGGAATTAAGACATCATTTAATCAAATATACAACAGTTAAATAATGTTTTGGGCAGAGAATTAATTTATATATATATATATATATATATATATATATATATATATAGTATCATTGTACCCTTACTGTGTGCAAAAACAAAGAGAAATTTTATCAGATATAAGAAACATTTCTTTCTCATTATCTCCTCCAATATCTACTATTAAACATATCTTTATATAAAAATTGGAAAGCAAAACAAGATAGAAATATGTGAACATAGAGAGAGTTTGAAAAGCGGAAACCAATCAAATTGCGTGCGTCACGTCCAGTTCAAGCTCAATACTTGTACGTGCTACTTCTGCTTGCCTAAATCTGACTGCAATTTGTTTATCCATAAGGCTTCGTATGTGGCTAACTCCCTTTTGTTTTTGCATTTAGTAATTACTTTGAATGCTACGTCTGGAGAACATACGTGCGATGTTTCGATGATGTGTTGCGCACTAGCAGACGAGTATTCCCCATTTGATTTAAAACAGGCGTTTAAGTTGCAATGTTCTCTCATTCGAGTAATTAACCGTCTGGTCGATCGGCCTATGTAAGTTGATCGACAACTTGCGCATGCATATTGGTAAATTATATTGGATATCGACATTAACGTCTGTTTCTCTTTGATTGCTGGTAAAGGCAAGTGTGTTACCCTAAACTCCGAGTTGTTAGTATGCGCATCTAATATTTCCTCTTCAGGTTGTTGCCAATTGAATTTACTTATTCGTGGCCAGTCGATTAGAATATCACGTTGATGAAACTTTTGAATATTTACTTCAGGTGCTTGTTGTTTTATATAAAGGGCTGCATAAATAAATAACAATTTTTCTGATTTTGCTTTATGTAGAATTGAGAAATTTGGTCGAATTGACTGGGTGCCCCGTTTCCAATATATGATCGGAAATTGCTGATTTTCCTGACGGTGCCAAGCCTTTGTTAATCAATTTCTGTGGTAAATGTTGCTGGAATCTGTTTATCAGTTGCTTCTTCGTACGTCCGATACATGTGCTACCGCACATACATGAGAATTTGTAGACTGAATGATTTGGAGAGAATTGGCAATTGATCTTTGGCATCCAACCCCATGATTCTCTGTGTACTAAATGTCATGTTAAATTTAACACTGGGAAAATTCTCCTTAATTATTCTATTTATACGGTGACAGAAGTTTCAAAACAATATGAGCGTTCAACACTGCAGTTCATACTTGCGCTGTTACCATGTGAAGAATACAAACTTGCGAAAAAAGGTGAAACGAAAGACTACAGTCGGAAAAATAGCACTCCTAGACGTTACAGCGAACAATTCGAACAGATGCGTAATTCTCAAGCCATCAATACAATAATGACCAGATCTCAGACATCACTTTGCAATACAGTGAGAAGGACCTTTGCATGAAAACAGGCACACACACAGACAAACGCATACAAACTTACCAATCAGCCAAAACAAGAATAAGAAAACTGAGTCCTAATTGTAGCCACCCACATATTGAAATGAAAACCCAGAATGAATATAAATGACAGATTGTAGAGCGAAACTTAGTATTGTCGAAATAAATGGCCATTATCCACTTTTTTATTAATTTTTTTACTTCCTAATTATATATATATATATATATATATATAGTATATATATATATGCCCTTGTGTAATGTGTGTTGCACATCTAATAACAAATTTGTTCAGGCTGACTTTGGTTTATCCTTATGGTCATTATCCACGTTGTTATTAATGTGTTTTGTCTTCCGTCCTATTATCCCACATTCTTGACCAAAATATATAGTGGTTAAAGGGCGTAATACCGGCTCCTACTGATGAGTCGCCAGTAAGCATGAAACGAATGTGCATGAGACTATACTTTCCGTTCATGCTGCCTTTGGTTTATCCTTCTGATCACAACTGAACTAATTTGTTACTAGGTTTGCAACACCTAATACATACTTGCATATATATTAGGTCTCCTCAACAAACAGTTTTTTAACTGTTATATATTGAATTGAATGATGTCATGCTTACCGCGAAATGTGATAACTGATATCGATCGAGGCCAGGGTGTATGGATTTACTGGAGTAACAGGTGTTTAGAAATTGTTGTAATTCTCAATTTCGCTGAACTATAGCATAAATTTATATCAATCATATTGGTACCATGTTCCGACTCGGAAACCATAGTTTTAGTACCATGTACCTTTTCGGTAAAATAATGTTGGTATCGGTTACTAACACAATAGCCATAGTGTTAGTATCCTTTACAGACTCGGTATATATATTATATATATATATATATATATATATATATATATATATATATATATATATATATATATTATATAGTGTGAGTTAGAGAAGTCGCATTGCCGTAGACTATACGATGTAAGCTTCACTATTGCAGGTTTACCCATTCGTCTAGGACATTGTACCGTCCTATTATCCCACATTCTTGGACCAAAATATATAGTGGTTAAAGGGAGTAATACCGGCTCCTACTGATGAGTCGCCAGTAAGCACGAAACGAATGTGCATGAGATTATACTTTCCGTTCATGCTGCCTTTGATTTATCCTTCTGGTCACAACTGAACTAATTTGTTACTAGTTGGGAAACACATATTACACAATGGCATATAAATTATTTCCCCGCAACAAACAGTATCTAAAAATTTCGTGTTATTTGAATGTTCACTCGTTGTAAATTTTTTTGCTGGTATATACTTTTTTGATTGCTTAGACGACTCTAGTTCAATAACCTTTGTTGAAAAAAAGAGGAATAGGCAATCCACATATATTTTGTATATCTCAAATTTGTTTATAATAGATTTAACTCTGTTGCTTTTCAAATTGTAAATTTATACATCATATAGAAGTTTTCGTTGCAACGTTCTATGGCCGTACTATTCTTTGGAAGGAATGATTGTTTTTGTATTAATCCTGGAAATTTCGCATACAAACGAGAATAAATTGTCTTAAATAGATTGGTCACTTATTTTTTTAACAAGATCGCAAATGATGACATAATTATCAGCAGTGGCATTTCCACCTGGATCAGAAAAATCAACGAATATTACGACGTAATTTGCAGTCAATTTTGTGGTAATAAATCATTATCTGTCAAATGTTATCGGAAATAAAACGCTATGACTTCTATACTTCATTGTGTCATAAATGCTCCTAATTCACATTTTGCAACATTTTTTACACGTCTACGCTGTCAATTTTAAATTAAACCCATTACAAGAAACTTATGCCGGATTAACACTGTGCATCTGACTTAATCAAGTAAACAGCATTTTTCTTATGTGAAAAACCCAAGAGCGAAAAGCTTTTTGACGAAAATACACTTTCCGCTCTGCTAAGAACTGTGTAATATATGAATAAATTAAAGGCCGAAAAAAGATATTATTTGTCTTTTAAAACCACGTAATCAACCTAATACGCTTAAAAATTGAATTACCAGGTTTCTCACTTTTGTGCTCATTATTATTGCCTGGAAATCATGTCGTACTTTAAATAATGTTTAAAATCACATGAAGTTCTAACGCGTTTTCTGAAGCAACATCGATGGAGCAAGCGTAAGGCCATAGATAACGCAATAAAAAGAATTTACCAAATGCTTTTAACTACAATGAATCGAGACTGATTGATTGTGAATGAAAGACTACTTCCAATCAGCATTAACTTGCAGAAACTAAGTGACAGTAAGTTTGAAACCTAAGTTGAATAGAAACCAAACGAAATCAGAAATGGGATACGAAAAATGTAATAAGTGATCTTGATATTCTTAACTTCTAGACAATCCAAATTCGTTAACTTTTAATTGTGCATGTTAAACGTTTTTAAAATCCAAGAAATCAGCACGTTCTACAAATGAAAAGCTTCTTGTCATAACAACTATCTTGCTGAATGAGGCGCAACAAATATTCAGATCTAAATCGAACAAAACGAGTTCGTCTATTTGAGATAAAAGGACAAAGCCTAACAATCAGAGACAATGAGCATTATAGATCAATATAGATGGAGTTTCAAAGGAAAACAACTGTTCATCAAGAAACAGGCGGAAGATATCAAATTCAAATGAACAAATCCGTATGATTAGTAGAAAATGATGAATTTTCAGGCGTCTTATTTATTTAAAGTGACAATTACAGCGTTGCTTGACAAAAATTATCTCAGAATAGACAAATTTAAAGTTAACGAAAAGCAGAAAGAGGAGTTAACTATGGTAAAAGCAAAACTTAGCAAAATTCTTAAAGAGCAGAGATGAACGCGATAGCGACTAATATGAACAGTCACGTTAGTTTGGTTGTTTATGCTGATTCGCTCAGAGTACACTTTTCCTTGACTTAATTACCACTAACTCTACATTTAAGGCATGCATTTGTATTGACAACATACGAATCAATCCTTTCAAACTATCACAAAGTCCATGATGCTCAGACACACACACACATACACACTTAATTTTTAATTAAATTCTTTACAGAAATCTGCTTGTATAAAGCGCATCATATTAGTGAAAAATTTTAAACAGAATAATTTATTTAAAATTCACTTCTGAGACTTAGCTGCTGCTTTCCGAATTCTCATAATTCTTCTAGATCTTAATTTTTGTGCTGCTGCGCAAAAATGATCTTGTGTTTACATCATCACTGAAAGGTAGACATTAAGTGCCAGACTTCTGAGCACATCATCTTCATGAATTTTGGATGACTAAAGCAACTGGAATGACCCAGCTGCGTTGTATGATAGACAAAAATCCAAAAACCCGAAATTTCACTGCTTACATCAATGCTACCTGGTTTGTTGAGTACACAAATCATGCTAGCCAAGAGAAATAAAGCCCGTGACTTGAATTGAGATCTAAGACTTTGGTCGGCACCTTACAAATCATCCGATTTGGTCCTCGTACTGCTATTAGACGACTCTATATTTCGTCTACGTTTCCTGTCAAACTTATGTTTACTGGTGCGTATCATAGAGTAACAACAACCGTTGTCACGCAGCTAACACGTCAAAGTCTGTTCAGTGAACATCGAAGAAAGTGTCATAAACTTGTCTGAGGAAGCTAACACGACCCCGCAATTCTTGAAGGTGATGCTAACGACAGCTTTATTCATATCTTGACAATAGTTTCCACCATTGCGACAAATTTATGGGGATGGGTTTTCTGTACAGTTCAATTAAATCATTAACATGTGACTTACTCTGTCTGGCGACACTCAAATTCCTTTTATGCGGATTGTTTTGTTTCTGTTAGGACAATTTCTGTCTTTCGTTCTATCGTGTGTTTAGTCTAAGACCTAGGAATTACTGTCAATTAGCCATGTGGACATGACATGTTTTTAGTTTAAGCAGGGGGTACTATAATCAGTCATATTATCTTGCATGTTTGGTTATCACTAATTTATAACTAGCGTTGGTTTAATTTAAAATACATATTTAATTGTGACACACAGTTGAAGATATGATATATAAATGAGGAAGTTTAGTTGGAACTTTGGATCTAAGTGGATGCCATATGAACTCCGCCTAAAAGAAAAAAGACCAACAAAGTTATATTAGTTAGTTTATAACTGAAAATTATGTGTAGTATGCGGCAGAGTGGCTCAGTGGTTAGAACACCAGATTTCGAAGCAGACGGTCCCAGGTTCGAGCCCTGTCCGCGGCAAATTCTGGACAGTACGTGATGAATTTCCAATAAGGTCGAAACCGGTCTACTGGATGAATTTCCTTTTCTACACTATACAATTCTTAGTTTATACTGACATATGTAAGTAATCAATGAGTCAGGTGCTTATATCAAAATCGCAAATTTGATTATAGTAATTGTTATTATTGACTGCGCAACTAATGCTCGTTTAGTTTAGAAACTTATTTCGGAACTAATCGCCATGTAACGTGGGAAGTAGCTGCATCGTAAACGGCTTTAACCATTATGGTCATGTGCACTAATTAATATAAATGGATAATATTTTACGTGCTTATTGTGCTATATATTTCTGCATGCGAGCAAGTATGTTGTACATTAAAATATCACTGCATTACTAATATTTCCGTATCTTTACTATGACTGTGCTCATTGACATCTACTGTGTCATCCTTGTCTGTATTATTGGTACCTTTTTATGCTCTGCTTACGAAGTTCGATTCATCATTAAGCATCTCTGGAACTGAATATAATATGTGATTTGTATTATCTAAAGTTTTCTTTTATCGGATTTATTCATTTTGTCTAAACAAATGAATTATCATATTAGCGTGGAATTTTATACAGAACTAAACGTAAAGGTCGCAAATTTGCTATTGGTTTAAACATAATGGAACAGTTTGCATTGCAAACCTACTTAAAACGAGATTAGAGTTTCAAAATGTCGCTCGAACAGGGATTTTGTTAGCAAGAACGGAGTATAATAAATTGAATTAAAAATGGCTCTCGAACAAGAATTGGCCTCAATTGACGCCAGAGCAATAGAAAAATGAGAAAATAGCATGACGTCACTGGTAAACGCAACGAGATACAACCAATCAAAGTTGATAGGCAACCAGCTACAGCCATTAAAGTGCATACACGACGAGCACAAATTCAATTTGAATAGGCCGAAGAGCAGAAAGATGTAACTATGTCTGAAATATAAACGACCTCCCTTGACGTGATATTACTAGTTAGCAAATCTCCACTGGTAGAAGTTGAAAATGGTTGAAAAATCTGCTACAAAATGTGTATAAAAACTTTCATTCGACATATAAAAATTAAAAAATAATTCTCATATACACACGAACAGCAATTTTTCACTTCGAGTGAAAATATTTCCGTAAAACGAATGCAATAGACTTTAGTTTATGGACATAATACCAGATCTGTTTTTTCTCGTTATGCCGTTAATGCTGGACACACTAATAAATGGGATGATTGAATACGCATAACGATATATAGGAAAAACATAATGATAAGATGGATTATAGTATATACCGAAACCAACTCAAGGGATGATATGAATGGAACAGAGGTGGAAATATTGTTAGGTTCGATTTGGAATACAGCATTAACAAATTATTGAAATGAAGCTTTCAAACTTGATATAAACACCAATCCCATTGTATCTAACCAGTCGCACAGTATGTTAGAACTAACATCATTGACATGTACTGACGCGTTTCGATCTTCCGTGATCATCAGAGCGTGACGGCAAACTGAATAGCTAAGATCAAACCACAATGCGTATGTAAATTATGGAAAATCATCTTGGCGATTCTCACCTCTAGCAGTCCCGCATATATTAAACGTGACTGGAAATGTCAGCTGCACAATTTTTATGCATCATCATCATCATCATCATCATCATCATCATCATCATCATCATCATCATCATCATCATCATGTCCAGCCATACAAAAGTCAATAGTGACTAATGTTTCACTGCCATATAACCATAAGAAGTGAAAAAAGTATATAAATGAAAGCAGAAATAATATTTTAGACAAATTATTAGTGAGATTTACGAGAGAGAGAGGCAGAGAGAGAAGGAATACCTATCTACTATGAGTAAGTTTATCAGGATAACTCACAGAAATGAGGCAAACTAAACTTCGCCACAACACCATTATGGCCAAGTTAGCATTCGGGCAAGGCAACATCAGCAATATAGCTTCCTTGTGGATTTCACTGTATCACATCATAAACAAACCAATATTCGCAGCTAACTTTGCCCTATTAAGAAAAGGAAGTTACGAAGATGATTCTACTAGGCATCTGCAACAAGATTACTACTGAGCTCGATTTGATGCCACATCGCTAACGGTCGCTAACCAAGAACTATGATGCGCACGAGGACCCCATCTGGCAGACGAGTGGGTCCTATACTACCCAATTTGGATGTAAGTGACTTCAATTGTTTCTGCCATGTCAAAATCTGCCCACCTTGTATCTTACGCCAATTTGGTGCCAGATGAGAGAACAGAGCTCTACTGGGCAATCGAAATGAGGGCATACACAAAACGTGACCGAGCCAACGAAGTTGATGCAACATTATTTGTTTTTTTAACGACGAGCACTTATTGTCAGACCCAAAAATACGTCAACGGGTGTCAACGTTAGTTATTCATTTTTGGTAACCAACATGTGCTATACTTCTCAAACAACGATGATCGAATGCTTGTAAGCGTCTCAAATCATCAACTCTAAGAGGCCAAGTTTCACTAGCGTATAGTAAGACTGCGCGTACAGATGCATTGTAAACACGACCTTTAAGGCAAAGTGAAATATTCGCGTTTCTCCATAAATGACGAAGGTTCGAGAAAGCTACTCTAGCTTTCGCGATCCGTATTCTCACCTCGTCGGACATATTGCCTACGTTATTGATAGAGCTCCCAAGATATGTAAACCTGTCGACTATGTCAAGATCTTCATTCTGCAGTCGCAACGTTGGAGTGAGTGGTGGGTGATCCTGTAACAGTATCTTACATTTAGCCGGGTGCGAATTTCATACCGAAAGACGGAACAACGTCTGTTAATCTATTCAAGGTGGACTGGGCAGCATCCCGATTGTCGAACAATAATACGATATCGTCCGCATAGTCAAGATCGACTTGTTTATCGCCCGGGAGAACTTCAACTCCAGCATCCTGAATGTATGGGAGAGTGTTTTCATAATACCATCGATTACGAAATTAAGCAAAAAGGGGGAAAGTGGACAACCTTGATGAAAATCAGTGCTTGTTGTAAAGTTATGCGTTAATACGTTGTAGACCTTAACGCGACCAGAAGTATTTGTGTAGAGAGCTCGTATAATATTAACAAATTTAGAGGGCACACTGCTTTTCGATAAAATATGGAATAAAACATTGCGATCCACAGATTCAAATGCACCCTTGAAGTCTAGAAAGACGGCTATTGTGGGACGGTGATATAAATGTCTCTGTTCAAGAACTTGCCTTAACGTAAAAATATTATCTATACAAGTGGAACTTATCTTGGACCAAAGTATATTCGGATTTTCGCCATCCAGATCAGTTAGATTAGCGTTTAGAATATTTTCATAATTTTGTCGGAAGGACGGTTGTTCGAGTTTGCCTACATCAATTTTGGGGTTTATTATTAATTATATTCCCGGAAAATTTTAGTGCAAATCTGCAATGGATAAGTGCATGGTCCGAACCGACATAAGTGTTCCAAAAAGAACGACAATTCTGGATGCAACCACGCCATCTATAACTAATTGCTACATGATATATTTGAGTCCACCGTTGTCCGGGTGCTGGAGGACGCTATGTGGCACAACGTCTAACACTACATCTGAAGTTTGTTCTACTTAAATATAGTCTGTGTTCAGCGCAGCTATCCAAAAGCCGTTCACCATTATCGTTGCGCGTCGAGCTTAGAGTGTATCTTCCACCTAAATAAAATTCTGTGTTACTTAAGCGCCCAACTTGAGCATTCATGTCAACAGTAACCAGGACTGTATCTGAACTTCGTGATTTACTTAGTAAGGAGCTTAATTCGGAGTAAAAAGCATCCTTGCTTTCTTCTGTGCTGCAATCGGTAGGAGCATATGCAGATACAACGAAGAGGCAACGATGATAACGGTTTTTTGCTTTGATTTTAGTAGATGTATTTAAACGTGCCGCACACAATCGACTATTTAAAGGGATCCATTCAATTAAGCAAGCTTCAGCTCGCGCGCTAAGGGCAGTACCAACGCCCCATTTGCCGGTTTGAGAGAACTCTGTGGAACCAGATTTTCGAAGCCAATAACGCGTAGATAGGGATGGTGCACCTAGTTCTGCAATGCACGTAGGATCCTGTATTCTGGTTTCAGATGCGCAACATACGTCGATTTCTAATTTATCCAAAGTACGAGCAAGAGATTCTTGCTGTCCAAGTTGTTTTAATGTTCGCACACGACGGTGTCAACCATATCTCGATGGCCGATCGTACTTGGGCTAACGGGGCTATGGCGGTGGTTTCACCAGGGCGTGGTGGATTTCCGACCGGCAATCGGATCGCCTATAAAATACCACATGAGCCCGACGACGGCAGCCATGACTCGGCGTGTTCCCCGCCACAAAAGGGTTCAACAGCCATAGGATTACATGGACTCCCTGGACGGTACCCCGTACTTCCGAATGGCGAATGAGCTCTCAACAGCCACCGGCAACCATGCAACTTACTGCTGCCTTGCAGACTGCGCTTGGATGTGCAAAGGCTAGAGGTGCGTCCTCGATCAAAAAGCCGAGTGGTGAGGGGACACCACTTGTACCAATTCCAAAGAAACTCCATGAAATGTCACAAATACCGTTCATGCTACGGCGTCCCCGACAAGCGACGCGCTCTGTATCAGCGCGAAAACACCTATTTATTTCGGGTGTTGGAATGTTCGATGTTCCGAAATGGCTGCCAACCGCCCGGCATGGAGAGGTATAATCCGGGATTTCTATGGAGCCAGCTTATCCTCCAAAAGGAGTCAGCCGCAGTAAAAAAAATATTCGCACATTACATGCGCCTACGTTAAAACCTAACCTAGGTTTAATGAATGATCGTCTACTAGAACGATTTTCGATATTTGGCAACCTGGTATTGGGCTCAGTGTTATGATCTAAACCAACCATATTCATAGTATTTAAAAGAGTGTTATTGTTAGGAAGGGGATGAAAAGGATACAGAATCGGAGATAAAGTTGCCTGCAGTAGCCAGATTTCGCTTATCTACACTGCGCGGCTCAGCAGATAAAGTGACCCTTTTTATACAGCGCGACGGCCGATGCATTATATAATCAATGTAAGTTGTATATTTCATGGTTATATATATGGACTGTAAAAAAACACTAGGTGCCCATTCCTAGTGATGGTTTGTATTCGGAGTTTCCTTCTCCTAGATAGTCTGCCAACGAAAGCTAATGAACACTATCTGCCCAGATGCCGATGGCCAAAGCTTCCTTCAGTAGCCGAAACTTGCCCTTCACGTCTGGAACGCTTGCTTTCATTCTGTCACTATACATTTAACAAAAAATCTACAGCGCAGTTAGACCAAACTCGAGGCTTCACATGAAACGAGATGATGGCTGTGTCCCTTTATGACCCGACAAGTTTCATGAAATCACAAGCGTTAATTTGTGCAGCTCTCGAGAAATATAAACAATGCATACAATTTAACAATCAATGATTGCGCGGGTGGTGATAAAAATTCTTGAAATCACGTTTGCGAGTTTTATATAAATTCCAATCCCATTGTATCTAACCAGTCGAACAACATAGCAACCGAAATATCTCCTGTGAAAAAAACAACTGGAACTTATCCTATATCAGTAACATCACGGATCAGGTTATTTTGAAGCATTTATGTTCGCATTTATTTAATTATTTTGGGAATGTTATTTACGATTCATAGCGTCATTTCTTGTTTATTAATCTTTGCTTCACCTGGAGAATAATGTACATAAATCAATTCTGATGTATTGCAAGATATTGAGAAGGCATGTGGGTGAATTGCTTCCATTGCTTCTCAACACAGGGTTTGGCACGAGTTATTGAAGAAGCCAACAAAGTAGATGCCATTATAACAACACAATGAAGGAAGAGTAGAGTACCACACTGTCTTACCTTAAGGTTTAAATAACTCAAGAAAAGAACGAGAAACTCGCAAGTCCTTGGCAGAAGAAATCAGTCTTCATTGGTACACGTATAAATAATTAAAATGTGTTTTAAAGATATTAAAAACCTCATGAAAAACGTGACCAACCGCAAAAGTAGTATATATTCTAGGCATAATATAGAAAGAGAAATTTTATAATTGAAGCAATGTTCAAGAAAAATATCTACTCATAATATTAGTTTGATATTAAATAAAAATCCACACAGCTGCCTTCAGCTGACAAAGAGAATAGAATGAGTTCTCCTAATTTGCTATATCAAGAGTATTGTCGTTCATAATTTTAGGAATAAGATTAAAAAGAGCTGATAAAGTGAAGTTTATTATTTTGCAATGCGAGCTTTCATAAAATTCATTGTATCCTTCTTGTGTGATAAAACAAAAAGAAATTTTATCAGATATAAGAAATATTTCTTTCGCATTGTCTTCTCAAATATCTACTCATGAACATATCTTTATATATAAATTGGAAAGAAAAACAAGATAGAAATATGTGAACAAAAAGAGAGTGTGAAAAATAGAAACCAATCAAATTGCGTGCGTCACATCCAGTTCAAGCTCAATGCTTGCACGTGCTTCTTCTGCTTACATAAATCCGGCTGCAATTTGTTTATCCATAAGGCTTCGTATGTGGCTAGCTCCCTTTTGTTTTTACATTTAGTAATTACTTTGAATGCTACGTCTGGAGAACATACGTGCGTTGTTTCGATGATGTGTTGCGCAATAGCAGACGTGTATTCACCATTTGATTTAAAACAGGCGTTTAAGTTGCAATGTTCTCTCATTCGAGTAATTAACCGTCTGGTCGATCGGCCTACGTAAGTTGATCGACAACTTGCGCGTGTATATTGGTAAATAATATTTGATATCGACATTAACGGCTGTTTCTCTTTGATTGCTGGTAAAAGCAAGTGTGTTACCCTAAATAACACTCGTAGTTTGGCTGCATTAAATGTGCGTGTCAATGCTGCTTCAACTTTCTTTTGTGCCATTCGGGAAACTGCATCGCCCTTAAATAGGATGTTTAGGTAGACGGTTTTCTTTTCTGGCCCATAGTACGTCTGTTTCTGGTTAACTCTTCTTTAAATAATTGATTCAATTAATTGTCTGGGATAGCCATTAGACATTAAATCGTTAATTGCTTTATTATATTCGGTTTCTTTAGAATCTTGATTAACCAACCTGTCAATTCTTGAAAAGCAACCACGAACTGTTGATAATTTATATTAAAATGGCTCAAAACTGCTGTAATGCAAATACTGTGCAGACCATTTTGGTTTATGGTAGATTGTTCTGTGTAATTTACCATTAGTTTCTTTCTTTAATAGTACATTTAGGAAAGGCAGACAGTTATCTTTCTCGTGCTTTGACGTGAAGCCGATATTCTTATGTGCTTTTTGAAACTTTGAAGCAATTTTCGTGATTGCGACCTTTTCTGAAGTACAAGAAATATATCATCCACGTACCGTATATATTGAGCGCATTTACTTATGTTACTCTTTAATGATATGTTTTCCAGGTGCCCTAGAAAAATCTCAGCCAACATTGGAGATAAGGGGCTTCCCATTGCCACACCATCAGTCTGTTTTTAGATGCTTCCATTAATACGAAACCGTACGTCTTTTGAGCATAACAAGATCAGCTTGCGTAGAGTGTGACCTGGCACCGACGATGGTAATATGTCGTGTTCTACCGCTTTGACTTTAATGTCAATGGTTTCATCAATTGGAACATTTGTAAACAAAGACGTAACATAAAAAGATACCATAATCTTGATTTAACATTTTTATCTTAAATTTTGTTTACAAACTCAAACGAATCGGCTTCCGAATAATTACCTAGTTTACGTAATGGTTCAAGTAAATGAATTAGTCATTTAGTTAGTGCATGAAACGGAGAATTTACCATTGATAAAATTGGCCTAATAGGACAACCTTTTTTGTGTGTTTTTGGTAATTCGGACATTGTTGGTGTAGATGATCCAACTGGCTTGAGCTTCTGTGCCGTGGCCTCATCAATAAAACCAGCATCTGTCAAAATCTTAATTTCATTTATTACTCTGCGCTCCACCTTGTCTATGTCATCTGATTTATCGTCTAGACGTCTGAATTTTGTATTATCATTTAACACGTTTTCCATCTTTTGTATGTAGTCAGATTTTCCATTATAACTACACTCTTTCCCTTATCAGCGCGTAGTATTTGATGTCTGCATTGCTACTGATACCTCTAAGCGCATTTAGACGTTGGTAGTCAATGCATGTTGTTCTGCGCATTTAGACGATTTCAAATATGAAGCCTGGTCAACTAGTGTGGCCTTGAACCAATTTTATAATCAATACTGGTAGGTTCCAAGTCAGCTGTTTGTCCAAATATGAATTCAAATGCTGCCTCAAAATTTATATATAAAGACATGTTCATTAGTAGATATTTGAGAAGACAATGCGAAAGAAATGTTTCTTATATCTGATAAAATTTCTTTTTGTTTTTGCACCCAGGAAGGGTATAATCAATTTTATTAATTAAATTGTGAATACCTTGAATCTGCGCGATTCGCGTTCGCGGGTTATAGCTTTGCTCTAACAGTTTCGCAAAGATCCGTTTGACCCCCTTTTCCAAGTACGCATCTATTTAGTCTTCTTTTTAGGTGGGTATGGATTCGTCCCTTTCTTTCGAATTCTTCATCATCGTTCATGCTACCCACTGGATATGAGATATGATCTAACCTTCGTTGGCTGGCGACGTTTCGATATGGCGTTTCATCATCAGGCCTCTAATCCCACAAATAGTACAATGCTCCCAATAGTAGATTTAAATATCTTGTTTTACTGCATTGCGAGTAGAAGAGGTGATGCAAATGATCAGTTATAACGTTATCCAAACTGCACACCTTATATCTTTGAAAGTCCGTTTACTTCTAACTCCTTATGTTTAAAACAGACTATTCTAAAACTTCTTTAAATCAAGTTTGCGAGCTTGATCTAAATTTCAGTTTCATTGTATTTAACCAGAAACAAGATAAAACAACACTACCGTCAGTCAACTGTGAAATTAGTTAAATAAAATTTAATTGGTGTTTATATCAAGCTCGCAAACTTGATATAAATAATTGTTATTACCACACATAAAACCGGTGATTGTTTTATTCGAAGACTTCTTAGTGGCATAAGTTCTAAAATGCCTAACGTCATTCTGAATGACTTTTAAGGTTAAAATTAAGGAAGGTACCAGAGTCAATATACTGCTTTCAAAAGTCTCTATAAAATACCAGACCACTTCCCATTAGATTTACCTGAAAACCGGTAAAGCCCACATAGTTCCACTTTTCAATACTAAATTAAATTAACCTTTGATGTTAGTCAAATTAGGAAACACGTCTCACTATTTCTAAACAACATTAAACATTACAGATATGAAGTTGCGGAAAATTAAAACCAGTTTGATTTGTCTTGTATTTCAAAGAAAACTTTTCTGAAAATAGTGTATGAACATTTAACCGATCAAAGAAGACAGAAGTTGTTTAACAGTGAAACGTATGACTTCTTTATGGTATTATTTTCCAAATTCATAATATGCACAGGGAGTATTTCTTTGCGTTCTTTAACTTACTTTCCATACTTTAGACAATTCATCTATCAAATGTTTAACACCGTAATGCCGTTGGAATCGGTATATTTGCACGCAAAGATTTCATTCAACTAATAAACTATTTTTTACCATATCTAACACTGGAAAGTGTTCATATATAATGTAAACATATAATGTAAACTATATAAAAAACTAATTAAAACTCAGTGAGGGCCAACATTTCTTTATATTAGAAATTTTCTAAGTATTTTACTCATTTAAATCCTTATTGTTTCTCACAGTTTATCCATAGGGTCTTTTTCTCCTTCATTATCGAATTTATTTTTATTTGGATGCTCGTATATGTTTTATTTGTTATCTTACTGCATCTGAAAAATAAAATATCCATATTTGAATGCCATTCTGCGTAGAACCTGATTGAATATTAAATTTTTATTTAAAAAATTCATTTCAGATTCATCCAGATGTAAAAGTCTTCTTACAAATGATCTTTTTTTTCGTCAAGCTCTTCTTAATAATCGAATTGTTAGAGAAATGTTTAAGTATATGTAATAGAAAGTATTAGGTCATAATAAATTTTAACATTATGGCTAACAACGATAAATTTGACGATACAGAGAGATTAATCGAAGGACTTAAGAAATGTTGTTTAAGAGAAAGTTATGAGGAATTTAGTTGTTCTAAATGAGATGATAATTGCGTATATATTGGTTATCCGCACCTTGAATCACCGAGGCTCTCCTATGTTAGTGACGAAAGGGCCTCTTGTTGATGCTTTTTGTGGTGGAGAACTAATATATATATGAAATTGTGTATTAGGTGTTGCGCACCTAGAGGGATAGACCAAAGACAGCATGAACGGCCGAAGACTTTGTATGAATTTAGCTTTCTTACCGCAGGTTTAAACATTCGTATAGGAGATTGTACCGTCCTGTTTTCTTACATTCCTGACCGAAAATATTACCGAGTAAACGGTGTAATAACGGCTTCTACTGATGAGTCGCCAGTGAGCACATAACGAATGTGCACGAAATTATAATCTCCGTTTATGATGTTTTTGGTGTATCCTTCTGGTCATAATTGAACTAATTTGTTATTAGATGCGAAACAGCTAATAAACAATACGAAATTCAGCTATCTGCGATCATACATTGGAAAAGGGACATGCAGCCAATTTTGCCAATTTCTCAATTCCACAAAAAGCAAAATCCGCACAAATATTTTATATAAATGATGCTCTTTGTATAAAGCAATAAACGCTCGGCCTAAACATTGAAAAAGTTTCATCAATATGAATTTCTTTTCGACTGGCCTCGAATAACACAACCTAACGTCAATTTACTATTCTTTAAATCAAGCTTGCGTGCTTGAAGTAAACACAAATCTCATTGTATTTGACCAGTCGTCTAACAACATAAGAAAACTAGCGCCAGTCGCAATGCACTGACGCGTTTCGACCTTCCATGATCATCATCAGAGTACGACGGCAAACTGACTATCGAGGATCAAACCGAATTGCATATATACGGAAAGCATAATTAGATATGCGGCTCTCCCCTCTAGTAGAACAAAATTGAGGAACAAGTTGAAACGAAAGACGACACACGAGGAAAATAAATTCGTACACGTAACATCCGGCAATGCAAACAGTTGATTAACTCTCAATCCATCAATACCAGAATGAGAAAGATCCCTATACGCAAACAGACACACACAGACGCATACGAATATACACTTAATAACCAGACAAAACAAGAATTTGCACGTCAAGGAATAGACTAATTACCATATCCACATAGAAGTAAAACAGATTCAGACTATTTTCTCTCCACATTATGAAATGAAAACCCAGGATTTATATAAATGAAAGATTGCAGAGTGATGTTTAGCAATCTCTAAATAAATTGCCATTATCCACTTTGTTATTAATGTGTTCATTCTTCCTAATTACTGAGGCAGGCGCCTATTTACTCACACCCAGTTCACAAGTTTATATTGAATTCTTTAACAAACTTAATTTGCCTATTTGGCTATAAGTTAAAGAATTTGAAGTAAAAGCTACCAATATGCGTAATACATTGTATGTTTCGTGGTTTGAAGGTCCCCGTGTATGTTGTGGATACTGGTTGGTATGAAGTGCGGAATATCAAAAAGACGACTGGTTGGATTAAATACTGTATGTTGCGGAGACCTAATATATATCCAAGTTTGTATTAGGTGTTGCGAACCTAGTAACAAATTAGTTAATTTGTGACCAGAAGGATAAACCAAAGACAGAATGAACGGAAAGTATAATCGCATGCACATTCGTTTCGTGCTAACTGGCGACTCATCAGTAGGAGCCGGTATTACGCCCTTTAACCACTATATATTTGGTAGAAGAATGTGGAATAATAGGACGGTACAATATATATATATATATATATATATATATATATATATATATATATATATATATATATATATATATGCATAAACAAGCCGGTACGCGCATGCATGCTCTCACAAATATCCACGTAATAACATACAAAAACAAAGATATAAATCGCCCACAGCGAAAATGGCAAAAGACACTGGCTTCATAAGCCCGTTTCCAAAGATTCTGTGAGAACTGCCTAAAGCGACTTTGTTCCTGTACACTAAAATTTTTCTCGTAATTTATTCTGTGATTCTGCTTTCTGGTACGGTCAATATTGATATATGCTTTGACGGATTTAATTCTGGCAAGTCTAGAAATAAATTTTTCATTACGACTCACAGGTGTCCGCAGATCCTTCAGCCCATGATCTCTCATTTTTTCGGATCCTTAACTGTGGCAATTATCCATTATATTATTGTGCGAGGAACAATTAAAATGTGATTCAATCAGCAAACCAAATAAAGTATTATTCAAATCAAGTTTTCGATCTTGATGAAAACACCAGTCTCATTATATATATATATATATATATATATATATATATATAATTATATTATATATATAATATGAGTATATAATATATATATATATATATATTATAAGAATATATATATATATATATACAAAAATTTGGCTGTATTAACTAATAATTTTATGACGTACAAAAGGCAATTCAGCCAGTATAAACACCTTACCCATTAATTACTTATATATGTCAGTTTAAACTAAGAATTGTGTAGTGTAGATAAGGCAATTCATACGGTAGATTGGTTTCGTCCGTATTGGGAACTCATTATGTACTGTTCAGAATTTTCCGCGGATAAGGCTCGAACCTGAGCACATCTGTTTTGGAATCTGGTGCTCTAACCACTGAGCCACCCTGCTGCACATGTGTTCCCAATAAGAACGAAACCGGTCTACTGGATGAATTGCCTTTTCTACACTATACAATTATTAGTTTATACTGACATGTAAGTACTTAATGGGTAAGGTGTTTATATCAAGTTCGAAACCTTGATTATAATAAATGTTATCACCGCCCGCGCAACCAATGTTCGTTTAAATTCATCCAGTTGACCCGTTTTGTCCTTATTAGGATTTCTTCACGTACTGTACAGAAGTTGCCCCTGATAGGGCTCGAACCTGGGCATGTCTTCTTCGGAATCTGTTTCTCTAAATACTTAGCCATCCTAGCATGCTTCACATAAATTTAAGTTATATAATAACTCGAGTTTATCGATTGGCCTTCCCTTTAAGTGAAGCCTATATGGCATCCTTTTAGACGTAAGTTCCAACTAACCACGTCAGATCTGCTATTTTAGAACAGACACCACATTAGCTGAGGAAGTGACATTGAATTGTTCATTTGTATAAGTAAACGAACAATGGTTGCGTGGGCGGTGATAGCAATCACTTAAGTCAAGGTTGCGATCTTGATATAATCACCTGTCCCATTATGTACATATATTTGTCAGTACAAACTAAGCATTGGGTAATGTATAAATGCTAATTCATCCAATAGATCGGTCTTGTCCTTATCAGGTACTCATCACTTACCGTCCAGAATTTTCCGCGGACAGGGTTTGAAATCTGTTTCTAGAATCGATGAGCCACCCAGCCATATACTACACACAAGTTTCAGTTATATACTAACTCAAGTTTTTTGGTTGGCTGTTCCTTCAAGAGAATCCGAGGCAGACGCACTCATGTTCGAGCCGTGTGTGCGGAAATTTATGGACAGTATATGATGAGTTCCCAATAAGGACATCAACCAGTCCACTTGATGAATTTCCTTTTCTAC